>JAOPHQ010004431.1:20000-35389 GCA_030340625.1 Merluccius polli
TTTTCATCGCTGGATGATGATGCCCGCAGGCCGGGGTGGTATTATGGGCACACACACACGCACACACAAATCATAACACTGCGTTGAATTTGCAATACAAACAGAGCTGTTTTTGGCAGCTAAAGCGGCAGCGCAACAATTCAAATAATCCACACTTGGCGTCATTTAGCCAGGCTTTGGCTAATGTACTTCAAAGGCTTTTTGTTTATGAATAAACCTCTTTTGAAAAGGAGTTTAAAGGGAATTTTCGAACGTTGTCTGCGGCCGCTGGAATTAGATAATGCTGACGAGAAATGGACCCGCAACCAAAGCTAAGCAGCGCATTAATACGGCGCTTTTGATATTCAGCAGAAATAAAAAAGCGCCACTAAGACCATTTCTATTTTTCATACACAGTTAGCCTTTGAGCTAACTCAAAGTGCTACGCAAACCCATTTACAACAGATACGGCGGCACACGTACCAAAAAAGTGCACCGTGATTTTTTTCTCACTGGCTTTTTGCGTTTCCTGGCCCCGGATCCCCACAGGGGCCCCACAGGGGCCGCCGACTCCGCCAGCCAACATCCCATGTTCGGTTACGCAAGTCGGTGGTAAAATGGACAACGTGGTAATTCCTGCTTATCTCCTCAGACCGACTGTACGTGGATGTGAGCCACAGATAAGCGGCCCATCTAATGATTGTCCAAATGGTTACGTAAGTGCGTTATCAGCAATCGGCATTTCGGCGACCAGCGTTTTCCATTTGCAATTTTTGTGTTGACGTGTGTAACGTTACATTTAAATTCACCGTTCATTCATTTTACTATTGGAAAGAGAGCAAAAGAGCACAAAAGGTGAGCAAGTGTGAGGCCAACCAGAGGAGGACAGAGTTGATTTGGGGGGGGGGGGCAGCTGGATCATGTGTGTGTGTGTGTGTGTGTGTGTGTGCGTGTGTGTGTGTGGTTTCAAAGGCCAGCAGCGCAGCCAGGCCGTTCCCTCGTGTTGCGTAGTATTGTCGGACGAAGCCCTCATGCCTCGGTGTAGTATCATCGGGTTCGATGAACTTCCGGGCGAAAAGGGGGTCTGGGTTCGAACCCCCGATGACTCACAATCTGGGTTTAGATGTTGAACCCCCTGACACGTATATGCAAATATAAAATATATATAAAATAAATATGAAAATAGTGTGCTTTGGATAAAAGGGTAGTAAATTGATGACACAAATATACATATATATATATATATATATATATATATATATATAAAATCATTATGGGAGGGAAAAGGACACAGACACAGCTCACGTTCAAATGGAGGAATCTCATCTTCCTTTTTAAAATTCAACCCGCTGTTGTACGAAAAACTGACGCTTGAGCACGAACAGGAGAGGCGGGACAGGTGTGTTGTCTCAGGTGTTTGACTCTCAGCCAAGAAACAGAGTCTGCTTTCAAATCCCACCAGTATCCCTCTAGGCCCTCCTCCAGCGAGACACCAAATCTCCAACATCTGTCTTCATCAGTCTCCCTTAAAATTCATAAATAGTGATAAATATTCAAATAAAAAATGTAATAAAAGACAATATAGTGAAGCAACGTTACCGAACCTTAAAGAAAAGATGTCAGTATTTGGCTCCTAAACGGCATCCCGTCTCCTCTCCCAGGGGGGAGAAAAGCAATTAATCAGGGACATAATGACTGTGATTGAAGCAGGAGAGTGAGGGAAAAAGACAATTACAGGAACTATGGGATACGCACACACACACACACACGCATGCACGCAAGCATTCACACAGACATGCCACACACACACACACACGCTCACACACACACAGTTGACAGACACTAGACACACAACATAAACTAGACACTCACTTATACACTCATATGCACACACACACACACACACACACACACACACACACGATTATGATGGATTTCCACCCACAGCCTTCAGGGCTTCCAGGCCGCCTTTACAGATAAACCACAGTGCAGCACTATCCCTACACGACATTTTATACTTTATATGCTGTAAGTTTCATGAAAACTGTCACAAAGAGATTTTGAAGTCAGCAGAAAAAAAAAAGAACTTTTGCTTGCATGTTCATTTTTTTTATTTAACTTTATATGCTCAGACTTCACCTCCTGGACCCGCTATTCCAACCCAAATGCTGGGGGAAAAAAAGCGAAGCTTGCCAATTATCATACCTGTGTAGGTTTCAGATCTGTATCACAGCAGGATGAGGGGGGGATGGGGGTGGTGTGTGTGTGTGTGTGTGTGTGTGTGTGGGGTTGGTGGTGGGGGATATGGAAGGCACACTACCGGATTGATCTGCCAACCTAATGCATTCCCCCGGCTTCAAACGGTGTTGCTCAGTGCAGTTCAGTTCAGTTCAAACTATTTTTACTACTGTACCCCCCTTGAAGATGTTTTTTTTTTTTTTTTTAGTAGCACAAAACGGGGACGGAAAAAAATAAATGAGGCTTTTCGCATCACTTTTCGACCTGACCTGAAGTTGGAAAGTTTCGTCTAAAAATAGAGTGTGGGTGGCTTACCGACGCGACGTGACACCGCTGGCTTCGTGCTACTGGGTTAAAAAAAAAAGAGCCACCATTACTGACAACATTTTGACGTCTGTTTTAGTTTTAGCTTTTTTTTTGCAGTTTCTCCTTTCTCCTTGTTTTTAGAAATCTTCCAAGTGCCCCCTGCAATGCTTCGAAGTAACCCATAGGGGCACACATACCCCCGTTTGAGAAACACTGGCTTAGTTGACAGTATGTCTGACCACGGCCCAGTGGCGACCCATTTACTCTGATGGTTCTGGTCTTCTTCTTCTTCTTCTTCTTCTTCTTCTTGCTTGTTAGCGTACATGAGGGACGTTTCGTAACAGCACACCTGGACAAATGAGCTCGCCTTACCCCATGTGTCAGCAGTAAAAGTGTTTGTGCTGAGTGTGTGAGTGTGTGTGGGTGTGTTGTGTGTGTGTGCGTGAGTGTGTGTGTGTGTGTGTTTGTGAGTGTGTTTGTGTGCGTTTGATTGTGCTGAGTGTGTGAGTGTGTGTGTGTTTGTGCTGAGTGTGTGAGTGTGTGTGTGTGTGTGTGTGTGTGTGTGGAAGTGCACCCCATTCCAGTCGGATATCACAATGTATCACTCACGAACAATTCGCACACACACTTCATGCATACAGATTAAATGAACTGTTTTGAATGTGCCAAAGAAACAGCACTTGTACACACGGTGCAGATGTGATAACCAAAACGACGTGTGGATCATGTGATCCTCTGTGCCCCAAATTCAGAAGGACGTGCGTTACATAACATGCTTCGACATCGGGCAGCCAAACTTGCTTTATCTCCACAGCTCAAGATTGCAGCAAAAAAAAAAAAAACGCTTGCTCGTCTCATTTATGTAATCTCATAAGAGTGTCACAAGCTGCCTGATTTAGAAAAAAAAACTATTTCCATCGATACATGGACAAGAAAAAGTCCGGGCAGAGTCTCGCAGGTTTGAACACACCAGCGTTTGGCTCCCGGTGTGGGTAAACACACCGGCGTCTCTCAGCACGTACGGACATGTGTCAGGTGAAATACAGGTCTTGAGATTCATGAGACTTCATGAGACTTGTCCGTTTCATGAAAGACAGCCGAACTAATGCAGAGGCTGTGTCTCTACCATGGGAGTCTGCTGTGACACAGGTGTGGTGAGCAGCGCCAATCACCGTTTCGCCGGTCGAGATGCTTTGTTGCTATGCAGTTTTTTGCCGTCCGGTATGTCGTCATCACATAGATGTCACATGATCACACCTAATAATAATAATAATAATAATAATAATAATAATAACAATAATAATAATAATAATAATAATTCATTGCATTTATATAGCGCTTTTCAAGACACCCAAAGCACTTCACATAGTGTGTGTGTGTGTGTGGGAGGGGGATATGACACCTCACCTGCTATGCCCTCTACAGCGGCCCTCAGGAGGGGTTTAGGTGAGGTATAGGGACGGAGGACTGCATCAGGGACTTGAAGTGGATGCGGACGTACAGTACAGGGAGCCAGCGGAGGGAGTACTTGGCGTTTGATTGGACCGCGTTGGCTGTCAATTGATAGGCGGCGCACGACTAGAGTGTCCTGCCAGAACCAGCCACGCCCATGAAACAGCAACCGAGGTTAAAGGTAACTCTTAGAGGTGAGCGCATACTGTATATCAGATGATTAGAAAACCGTTGCGGTGCAACGGCACACTGAAGAGTGGTCCGTCCTCTCGGGATTCACAGATAATTTGTACTTTGTCCTTAAAATCCTTTTTAACATTAGGATGATGGCGTACCGCCGCAGGGCACATTAGACCCCGGACAGTGTGACTAATGTGTTTGTACATTTGTCGACCCAAATGACTATGAAACATAACAACACGTGTGTAACACGGCATACACATTGTGCATTTCATACGCGGCGTCCATAGGCCGCGTGTGTGTGTGTGTGCTCTACATCGAATCGCTAAAATGTTCATGTCATGCCATTTATAATGAACTAGATCCACTACCGGGAAATCACCAGTCTGTTTCTATTCCCACACACTTCCTGTTCGTCGGATGTCAATTTTATTTTGATACCTTGTGATGACGTGATTTTTGCCCCGATTTGTCATTTTGCAACCGTGCAATTGACTTGAAACTGTGAGACTTGTTTCTGTAGGTCATGTAGAGCTTAGTATAAGCTTATCCTCAAATGAGTCACCTCGTCCCATTTGGCCCTGTACTGTGCTTATTGTGAGTTTCGGGGAGGATGGTTGTTGATCACTTATTTCTAGAACAGCGGTCACCAACCCGTCCATCCTGATCTACTGGTCCATCTCAGAGGCATTTCAATTGAATTGGGCCGCAAACATGTTTGGCATTGTGCAGTTTAGTGTAATGTGTCCAGTTGAATTAGACATGCCAATGTCATGCGGTTCTCCACTGGGCTGACTGCTACCCCGTGTCTCTAGCGGTGTCTACCTGCCGAGGAGACGGTGGGGCAGCAGCACTCTTCAGAGCCAGCGCTTGGCCAGTATTTCTACCCAAAAAGAGGAATTACAATAGCCTCACTGAATAGCAATTAAACGGGATACGTCTAACGTTACAAAATGTTCCATATGGATATAACATGCTGTTAGAAGTGTATCCCGCTTGCTCTACCACAGTAAAAAGGCAGGTAAAAGACTGCGTGGCCAGTATAGCTCCAGTGTGAATGTAACGCACAAAGACTTTAAAATACAGGAGACTATGGATATGTGTACATTGGTGGTAACTATCGCAGACTTAAACAAAGAATCAAAATAGTTTTCTGGTATTTATTGCCCCCCTTGTACCTACTGGGACCTTACAGGTCAGTACAGGCCACCGTAGCTTCAGTACCTACTGGGACTGTATATATATACAGTATATATACTTTTAGATGTATAAACGGCCTTAAATTACAAACTTAAAATGAAAAACGTGAATGACTATATTCAACCACATACACATCAATAATTTCCATTCTTCCATTGTTGTTGTTTTAGTTCAGGTTCAGCTTTTCGCACAAATTGTTGGCCTATTGTACTTTTTAAATGCTTTTTTAAAATGTATTTTGGCCATACATCCAACAAAATATGTTTTTTAAATTACATGAATATGTGTCTGCCTGATTAAGACATTTTCACATGAAGCATATCCTTAAAATGCATTGGGTATCCAATAAAATAAGCAATATTATGAATTAAACTTGATTGTGGGCTTATTTCTCAACTTGTACAAGAGGTAGATCTTTGCGTGGTGATCTCAGTCTTAAAGAGGTCGGCGACCGCTGGTCTAGAAGATACTCCTGATCTCATGCAGTGCTGCTGAAACGTAAACCACTCTCCTCAGAAGAACAGGTTGGACTGTGTCATCAGCTGAAAGGACCACACGTGAAAATACACAAACAACTTGTATGTCAACGCCACTGGAGACAGGAAAATAACAAAGGAGTGACTGTCTTGGGCCTGTTTTCCATTTTCCAATTAAGGAAAGAAATAAGCAATAGTAAAACATTGGAGCCGATCATAATGTTTGCATCACCTTCTATCTCTTAATCTCTCTCTCTCTCTCTCTCTCTCTCACTCCCTTGCTGTCTCTCTCCCCCTCTCTCTCTCTATCTAACACATACAACACGGTGTCCGCCTCTCTTTATCTCTTGATCCCTCTCTCTCTCGCTCGCGCTGACACAAACAATAGTCACACAAATTGTCACCCTTGTACATTACAGGCGACCATTGAAGACGTTCGAGTCAATTTTCTCCAAACGCCCCCCCTCTAGCCTTCACCTGAACAACAACTCTATATAGCCTAACTCTAATGGCCGACCAAGGGTAAGAAAAGACCCACTCGACCTCAGCCTGAAAACCCACACACACGCTCCATTAGACATCGTGATTTCTATTTATTTTTGTATTTTTCTAAACGCTCGACCGGAAAATCACAATACAATCGCAATCTTGTGGATTTTCAAAGCGATAGCCATTGGTTTGTTGTGCATTGGTCGTAAGTGGCTTGCAACCCCTTATCTTCGGACATTTAGAGAGGAAAGAAAATTGCTTCGGGACGGGCAATGGGGTATCAGGGCCGGCCCACTTATATACTCAGTCCTAATCACAGATCTGGTGCACTGATGGTAGACTCTAACATTGGACCCAACAGACAACGGCTCAATGAGAGACCTTGATTTTAAACCGTGGCGTTTGTGATGAGGGATTTATTCACACACACACACATACACACACACACGCATGCACACACGCACACACGCACACACACACACAGATAATAAGCAAATAAAGTAAACCGTAAAACATATACAATGTGGTGGTCACCCTTGTACCTCTGTGTGTTTGTGTGTGTGTGTGTGTGTGTGTGTAATTTGGGTAATGGGTATGTGCACGTACATGTGTTGATAAGTTAACTGTTTCACTTTAGCCATTGCATAACATGCTGGTCCGTTTTCTGTCTTTCTTATTTCAACAAACGATGTCATTTGCCATTTAGGTGACACTTCCAAATGGACTGATTTAAAAGAGGCTGAGTATGTTTAAGTCACTTAAAGTGTTAACAATGCTCTAGTGTTATAAAGTTATATGGCTTTTGTCCTGACTGTCACTGAAGATTTGTTCAGAGACAAAGAAGCGATCACTGGCTTTTATTCAGTACATTTCCATGAGGTCACATCTGGCTTTGGTGGCTGTGATTTCCTCTGCCAGGATTCACAGCCCATCTCCTTGTTATGTAACCGTCTTCAGACATACACACTCACTGCCGCCATTATACAAACACGCTGGTATGCGCCACACAGAAGTCTGTCTTGTGAACTTTAACCCCTTTTTCTCACAGACAAAGTAGGTCCTCATCTCACTGTGTCACTCTTTCTTGGTTTGTCCGTCTTTGTCAAAATGCTGGGAAATATAACAAAGTATTTAATAAGTATTGATATTGTAGGAGAGAGCCCCCCCCCCCTGCATAAATTAAAAACAATGCATTAGCATATAACGGGAAAGTAATGAGAGATACATGGAAATATATGTGCAACTATGCATAATTACATTTGAGCTGCCTGATTTTAACAACGGCTGTCTCACACACGTTTTCACAAAGCCCACCAGAACATAGCCTATATATATATATAATAAAATATGTAAAAAAAAAAAAAAAAAACACGGGAAAAAAAAGCGAGCTGTGATTAGTTTAGATGAAATCCATCGCCTTGAAGTAACCCTCATTCACCTCCTATAATGAGCAGATCATCATTAGCAAAGCGATGGGGCCGCCACTGCCAGGCAAGCTGCTGTTGGGGCCGCTTCCCCCCCCCGCCCCCCCGCCGCACTGCGCCCCTGCCGTCCGCAGTAGAAACCAGTGAAAAGTGGTACTTTTTTTTCCAGACAGCTGTTTCATACGGTCGCTTTGTTGCCCGCACGCACATTGTTTGACTCACACACACACACACACACACACACACACACACACACACACACACACACACACACACACACACACACTTCAAACGCAGCCGCTCTTGATAGGCTGCTATTCATTCCCCTCATCCCCCCCCCCCCCCCCCCCCGTGCGCTGCCATATGTCTCAATATCGCTGAACTCATCTGTCATTACCGCCTCACGCAATGTAATGTAGTGTAATTACACACACACACACACACACACATACACACACACACACACACACACACACACACACACACACACACACACACACACACACACACACACACACACACACACACACACACACCATCATTACCGTGACGAGGCCAGCAGGCTGTGGTCTCGTGCCAAGCAATAAGCACCGCGCCTGCGCGCCGCGCGCCGATCATCATCGGCGGTATTTGCGCCGCGATCATCTTATCGCTGTAATTACAGCCGCAGCCACAATGGTGAAGGGGGGGGGGGGAATGAGCCAATGTTGTCTGCTGATGATTGGATAGTTTTTTTGTTGTTGTCTTGTTTTAGTTCATTTTTTTAGTTTTTGTTTTAAAAGTAGTTGATTTTTAGACAATTATTTATTACATTTTTATACAGTTATTTATACACAATCTTAGATTGTAGGCCTACGTATCTTTAATGTCTTGTTTTATCTTTTTTTCTTGTTGTTATGCGTTCGCTTAATGAATGTGCGTCTGCATTAAGGAGACGGATGATCCTCATCGCCTGTGGTAAATAGAGATGGTCCGCCACGCGTGCAGCGAAGCGTGCGTTAAAAGAGCTACTATAAATAACTGTAATTGCATGAGTGTCAAAACAAATGTTGACAATGTGCTAGCGGTTCACAGCGCGCGTAGCTTGAAGAAGGTACTCAGGTTATTGGTTTATTTAGGCTACCTGAGGTTAGCCAAAGACATATTTGCAATGCACACTGTGTATATTTTTATGTTTCTAGAAGTAAAGGCAAAAGCAAAGTCTGTCTCAAACTAAATAATTTCAAGCGTACATTCAGTATCGATATTATCATTGATCTTTGAAATGAATTAAATACATTTTCTGCTGACACGACTAAATAGTCAAATACATTTTCTTTCTCTCACAGCGTATATGACAAAAAAAACTGCTTTGATTCTTTTGCAAAATGTTCGTGTCCTTATTGCCTTCCCATCTGGAACCAACCATGTAAGAAATTTCCCATGCAAGAGAGAAAAGCAGTGTACTTAGTATTAGAAATATCTGTGCACATCTCCGAGAGCAGCGTATACTAATTAGTTAGCCGCAGTCACTGCCTTGCACATATTAGTAAACTACCCACGTGATGTCTTCCCAGGACGGATATTTTATGTACTAAAAAAATGAATACAAAATCTGCATAACACCAGAAGATACTCTGCAATGTCGGCACTGACTTCAATGACGACTCGCCGTTGCTATTGACAACATAATGCCGATAAAGTCATTTTCAAACTTTTGCAATGCCACATTACCTCTGTTCCAAATTACGACTGCTGTGTGCAATCAGTGTTATTTATTCTTTCCCCAGCAAATCACACACACACACAGACACACACACACACACACGCACACACACGCACACACAAAACCATCAATCCACAAACGGGCGACTTGGGAGCCACAAGCCATGTGCCAGCTCCTTGTTCCTTTCAGACAACCGCCATTTGGCGCAGTAGCAGGGGTCTCCCGCCTCGTCGCTTATATCCACCAGCTCCACCTCCAGGAACACCTCCTTCTCCAACGCCACGCCCTGACGCTCGCCTCGCCCGCGGCAACTGCGTCACGGACGCCCGACAAGAAACCCCGGCGTGACGCGACGCCGGCAGGCTGTCGGAGGCCCCGCGCCTCGCTTCCTCCCCGCCGTTCTCCGTCGAGACCGGACCTCCGCTCCGATCGGTCGATCCCGAGCTGCCGCGTGACCCCGCCGGGTCGCAGCGCTCCCGGCGGACGACGGCGTTCCGTTCGCCGCGCCGGCCGAGGGACGGGCACGGAGGCCACCGGAGCGAGAGACACCTGGTCATCGTCAGCCATAGCTCCTGGGGTCTGAACACGCCCAGCCACGGCGGCGGAGGAGGAGGAGGGCGGCCCGCCTCGCCGAGGGTTTCCCACCCCGGCGGCGGCGGCGGCGGTTCGGGGTCCGACCGCGCCTTCCCCGCGTCCGACGCCGCGTCCAGGGAGAACCCGCCTCCTGTCCCGCTCCCGAAGCGGAAGGAACTGCCGAGGGTTTGGCTCCTCTTCAGCGACCCTTCCGCCGTGTCCGCGTCCGCCGCCGTCGGCCACCCCCTCCTCGGGCCGCTCGGCGGGCGTCCGTCGTGAAAGTCTCCGCTCTCGCTCGTCCGGCGCGACGGACGCGGAGTCTCTTTATGGCGGGAAGCGGATGCGCTCCCCCCGAGGCCTTTCCTTTGAGACGGACACACGAGTTCCTCCATTTCGCTCGCGCCGTCAAATCTGCAACCCGTCGCTCGTTCGTTTTTTTCTTTGCGAGCCGGAGACAGAGCGTGGTTTTTTATAAAAATAGGGAGCGGGGGATATTAACTAAACGCCAACTATAGCAGCGACATGTCCTCTCTGCTGGCATGGAATATTATGACATAATCTCATCTGCCTCATGAGGCACGGCTATGGAGATGAGCTGCGATGACGCTATGTTGTCATGTGCTCGCTCGCTCGCGCACACACACACACACACACACACACAAAGGCACGCACACACACACACAAAGGCACGCACGCACACACACACACACACACACAGAAACTCACTCGTCGGTATGTGATCCGACTCCCGGTCAGCGATGACTTGCCTCCGAGCAAAGTGATGTCACATCGCATGATGTCACACCTCGGCCCTAAACAACATTAATAGCGGATCGCTAGCGAGTCCCAAAAATACGGCCGTCTCCACAGACCGGCAGACTTTTGTTTTAATTGCTCGGTATTGTTGGGGCACGGTAGTGTAGGGTAGTGGTGACAATGAAAAGGCCCCGGGTTCGATCCCCAATGTCCGCCGCCTAGCCTGTAGGCATCCTTGGGGAAAACGGTGGTGGCCATAAGTGGTGAGCATACGTGTGTGTGTGTGTGTGTGTGTGTGTGTGTGTGTGCCGCCACGTCACAAACTCCGGTACACCGTGTTACGTTACCACAGGCCAAAGGACATCAGTCACACTCGCTGAACTTATCTCACACACACACACACACACACACACACACACACACACGTACAGATAAGCAGCGGTACACAGTTCACAGACAGCTGCACACACCCACACACACACGTACACACGTACACACACACACACACGCAGTATCTGTAAAGAAATGCATGTCAGAGACACTAAGGGGAAGTGTACATCCGGAAATAGCACGTGAATCATGATATGAACGCCATCTTGGACTGCGAGGCTCAACGCAGCGTGGCCATAATCTCACACACACCGTATGCAAACACTTACTGAGAACAGAAAGTGACGATCCCTTATGTAAACATCGCTTGATATAATTAATTAATTTATCTCTGATTGGATTAACTGCAGATTCAATACACCGACTCGACATTAGGCCGCTGGCCGCCGCCTTCGCTGTCGATATCAGAGGAAGCGAAAGACATCGCCTAAAAGTTGGAAAAGACGAACTGCACACGGCGGTGGAAACCCTCGGCGGCCATCTGAGAGAGAAAAGGAAAACCTGGTTGCAGCTGTCATTGATAAAACATGAATATGCTTTTTGAAAGCAAAGCGGGGCGCGCGTCTTATGCCAAGAATACTTAGCCGGTAACCCCGCTACCCTGGCACCGCATTTCTTTCCCCACCACCTCCTCATGCATAATTCACATAAAGCACCTTCATCATCCACCTGCTCACTATTAAGGTCTCTCCAAGACAAGGAGGAAAGGGGAAGGGGGGGGGGTCCTGAAGCTTTCTGAGATGCCAGCCAGCCAAGTCACTTATATTATAAATGTAACAGCAAATGTAACCTGCTGAATTAACTGCAGTGTCGGGCTGCCGCCAGAGGGGGGCGCTGCTCTCACCGCGTCTGCCATTGGTCGCTGCGGAGGAGGCAGTGCCTTGCAGGCGCCTCCATTGATATTATGCATTATATAGCCCACACGGACGCAGACCGGAGAGAGAGAGAGACGCGGAGAGAGAGAGAGAGACAGGGAGACAGACAGTGGAGGGGCAAGGAAAGTGCAAGACTTGATGGCTTAATGTAGGGTGCGTTTTGGAAGAAGGCAGGCAGGGAGGTAGTATTAGTTTTGATTGAGTTTTTTCGGGCTGGGTTTTTTTTCTTTTTAAATGAGCGGCGCGCCGAAGACGGACCAGAAGTCAGCCGCCAGAATGCTGTGCCACATTACGCGTCCGGACTCGGTGGTGATGGAGGTGGAGGTGGACGCCAAGGCCAACGGGGAGGACTGTCTGAACAAGGTGGGCTTTATACCGGCTACACATCATGATGATGATGATCGAGGCTGGTCTGTTCTGCATGCGTAAATGCATGCATGCATGCATGCATGGTGGAGGTGGTGGTGGAGGAGAGGATGATACGCATGCAGGGGTGCATGGGTCACCCTTTTCATTGTCTTTGGTGTGTGTGTGTGCATGCGCGGTGTGTGTCATTTATTTTTTGCAAAAAAAAAACTTTATTCCCCATAGCGACCATAGAAACCCATAGAAACTTTAGCCCCCCCCCCCCTTGTGATACACCCAGGTGTTAATTAATAGTTAATCACATGAAGACTTCTGGTTTCAACCTGTAGCACCGGGTGGGTGGGAAACGAAACGTTGGTTGAAACTAAAGACTAAAGTGACACGTAGTGCGGTGTTGAATTACTCAAACTTATACATTGTGTGGCTGAAAGTTGCGTGCGTGCGGATGTGGTGGTGATGAAACTTTGTGTGAGTGTGTGTGTGTGTGTGTGTGGGGGGGGGGGGAGGCTGCGGCTGTCTGTCCGTCCTCGTCTCACGGGGTTACTCCGGTTCATTCTCGCGCTGCTTCACAATTTTCCACACACACACACACACACACACACACACACACACACACACACACACACCTCTAACTGTCATACCAAGTGTGCGTGGTTCATCGCGCCGAGTCGCTTTAGGACAAAATGTTTTTTTCCTAATAGGAAAGTATTTGGTACACGTTGCGCTCCTCCATGATGATGATGGTAACTGATTGGCTGTCGGTGCCTTTTTAAAAAAAAAAGTTTTAGTTTTATAGGCATATAAAGTCGCTGACGACCTATATCTATACCCATATCTATACCTATATCTATAGGACTTTATGTCCTGGCAAACCTCCCATATAAGCTTTACGAGCGCCTTAATTGAGGGGAGTCCTTTGCGTTAAAAGCGGTCCATTATGTAATGGCGCAGGCGCAGCATTCCTCCACAATGTGTTCACTTGGACAAAGTGGAGACCTGGGCAATGAAACGCTTATCAGTATTCAAAGGCCCTCCCCGACTGCTCCTACCAAAGTGTTGTAGCTGGGCTTTCGTTGTGTAACTTGTGGCTCCCTTCTCCTCCTCTTCCTCATCATCCTCCTCCTCCTGTCCTGCACCTTGTCCCCCCCCCCCCCCCAGGTGTGTAGGAAGCTGGGCATCATAGAGGTGGACTACTTCGGGCTGCAGTTCTCCGGCAGCAAGGGGGAGAACCTGTGGCTGAACCTGAGGAACCGCATCTGCCAGCAGGTGGACAACGTGGGCCCCTGTCGCCTCCGGCTCCGGGTCAAGTTCTTCGTGGAGCCCCACCTCATCCTGCAGGAACAGACCAGGTACGGCCCGGCGTGTCTGTACGGACGGACGTCTGTCCTAATGCATTTGGTTAACTGTCGATAATGTATCTCGGTTATGTGTGTGACTGAAGGAAAAAAGGTTTTTAAATTGGAGGGGGAAGTTATCCTAGTTTGCGCTTCCTCAGGCTTATTCTTCCATCCACATAAAATGAGACGGAGTCAAAACGGTGAGTCTTAATTGCTGTCACTATAAATCAATAACTATCAAATAACCAACACCCTTCGTGACACTCGCGACAAAAACGGGAAGCAAAGTGTCAAAAGAAAACAAACAGGAAGTGCCTCTCCGCCGGCCCCCGCCGGAGCAACACACACACACACACACACACACACCAGTGACAGTGGAACGCCCTGTAGTAACCTCTCGTCTCGGAGCTGCCTGCGCCTGGGGTTACTGCAGGTCATTGAGTCCATGTGCTTAGGCAGGAAATGCGATCCTCCTGCTAGAGGGCTTCTCTGAGAACCACCCCCCCCCTATCACCACCACCCCAGGCCTGCTTTACCTCCCCTTCCCCCCCCCCCCCCCCCCTGTCCCCCTTTCTCTCCCTCTTTTAGCTGTTGTCCGTTTGTCCCCCCCCCCCCCCAGCTGGTTGACTCAGGGCGTTCGCTGGTCAAAAATATCTTTTGTTTCCCCTCTTTTGTCGCTTTGGCATTTGTGGCTTTGACTGAAAGCGTCCCCCCTTTTTTTTATGGGTTTGTTAAAAGGTCCTATTCTATAGATTTTTATCGCTAACCCCGTTTTACTCTTTGTTTGTGGGTAAAAAGATCGATCCAATGTAGATAGCGGATCTGAATAGGAATCAAAAGTTGTTCAGGGTATAATGTTACGGCCCGCTTTTGTTATTCATTCGGTTTGGACCCGGGTCCGTCGGGACGAAATCCCTCCGCTGCCCTCCTCTCCATTAACGTGTGTGTGTGTGTGGGGGTGAGAGAAAGGGCCGCCGGGTTTAGGGGGGGAACTGCGAAGGAGCCGTTGTGCTGAGTGGCGAACACGGGTGTTGTATGGCCGTGTTTGCTGATATTCGACCGGGATCCTGGCTGGCAGCGCAGCTGGCGAATATCACTGACCCCCCCCCCCCCCCCCCCCCCCCCTCCCCTTTAAAAAGCACACCTGCGAGAGATCATGATGAAGAAGTGCTGCAGTTCAGCTTTTTGAAGACGAGGCAATGACGCCGCTGATCCGTTTTTAGCCCCGTGAAAATGAAGACTTTTCCAGAGGGCAGGGATGAGGTCATTGACCTTTTTGCGTGAGGGGTTATAGGAGTCGTGGTTTGTCATGTTTTTATAATTTGACGATTGTATACCGCAGAGACGATAGACGAATCATTGTCAACCTTGGGAAAAAAACGGCCCCTTTGTGAATTACATTGAGCGACGATCCTTGGATTTTTTTGTTTTATCAGCATATCCCCTTTTGATATCGTAAAACTCCTTCGTGTCATTGTTTTACATGTGGAAAACAAATCACAACCCCCCCCTCCCTCCTCCTCCTATGTCACTCCCAAACACTCCCACTAAAGGACTTCTCCCTTCTGACATGGGGGGGGGGGGGGGGGGGGGGAGGTCAGGGGTCGGTCATTAAAGGGCCATCTGTAATCCTCTCCTTTTTT
>JAOPHQ010004432.1:0-28886 GCA_030340625.1 Merluccius polli
CACACACACACACACACACACACACACACACACACACACACACACACACACACACACACACACACACACACACACACACACACACATACACACACCTCCCCCACGTCCGTCACACATGGAAACTCCCTCCTCTTGGGACTTGCTGAGTTTTCTCCACCCCAGCAAGCCAATATCTCACGTGCACACTTTGGACGTGCACGTCAGAGAGCGAGAGGGGGATGGATGGAGACCACACCCCCACCCACACCCCTGTCAATACCCAGTCATTACAGTCCCCAAAGAGGTCCTCAAAGAGAAACATCATACACCCCCCTCCAGCCTCCCCCCCCTCACCCTCCCCCAGCCCCCAGACACCACCATACAATTAGTGGCTCTGCATCCCTCTCTCTCTCTCTTTCCCATGCTGTCTACTCTAGAAATATACATGTCTATCTATATCTGTATATAGTTCTCCCTCCTTGCTCTCTCTCTCTCTCAGTGCAAGTCTGCCTGACTCTACCTAGATCAATGAATCCTACACACACACACACACACACACACACCAGCTGCTAGAGACAGTGTCATTACTGCTGACAATGCCAATGTGACCACTTCCTGTTTGACAAATGGACACTACCAATCCCAGTGGGACACCACTCCACCCCCCACCCTATCTTAAATTATCTCCTCTGGTAATTGTGGTGGGGAGTGGGCGGAGCTAAAGGAGGGGTTTTAAACCGTCACATTTGCGGGCGGTTGATCTAGTTGTTCTTGGGCTGAGCGAGAGTGGCTGTAGGAGGGTTGGCAGGGTACATGAGGAGGTATGTATATTTGTGCACTGTGTGGAGGACAGTTTGTTTGGAAGAGCTGGAGCAATGACAGGCCATGATGGTAAACAAGAGTGTTATAGTTAGATACGTTAGAGATAATGCATACCCCCTATAACAACTCTTTCATAAGCACGCACACACCTACTCTACATCTCTTTCGATCTTCGCCATTCCCACAAACCCATGTGCAAAAACACACATGTGAACAAACAGATAGACAGATTGTCAGTTGAACATGGCACTCACACACACACACACACGCACACACACACACACACACACCTGTGGACGTAGTGCAGCTGGTGCACAGAGTCGATGGCCAGCACCATCTCTGCCAGGTAGAACCGGGCCATCTCTTCCGGCAGCCGGTCCTCAAATTTACTGAGCAGGGTCAGCAGGTCCCCGCCCACGTAGTAGTCCATCACCAGGTACTGGAGAGACATAAAGACATATAGTTATTATGGCATTTTGTACGTGCTTTGGCAGTGTATATGTACTTTTTCCTTGACAATAAAGAGATATACAAGAGAGAAAAACAGACAGGAGATGGGGGGGGGGGTGGGGGGAGAGAGAGAGTGAGAGAGAATTTAGTCACGCGGCTACACTTTAAAATCCACCATAGAAATAACTATTTCCCCTCCCTCCCTCCCTCCCTCCCTCCCATTTTTTTAAATTTCCCATATCACAGTATGTGATACCCAAGGACTGTACTGTAAGCCCATCCCCCTTCTCTTCAACATTACAATCGCTCCTATAAATAGTCGTGTGCACGGTCTGCTGCTGCTGGCGTGTATTTTTAAAGCCCCAGGGAGCGTCCGGCGAGGGGCGGCCATTTGTCGTTCTAGAATGTTAGCAATGGAATGGCAGGAACCCCCGGCATCCCCTCCCCTCCCCTCCCCTCCCTCCCCCATGACCATGGGTTCATATAGAGGAGGGGGGGGCAGGACGAGACTGTCCATAATGACGGCTGGGACCAGCCAATCAAAGTCTTGCTTTGTGTGTCCTTTCATTGCCCTTTTTAGGGTGATGAAGTCACTTGCTAGGGTTTTATTTTGCGCCTTATTTCATGACAGACTCCCTGTATTCGACAAGCTTTAAAACAAAGGGTCGGTGCCAGGCTTTTGCGGTAGAGAATACTTCTCCGGTTGGATGATATATTGTCTCTACAGTGTGTAATGTGTGTTAGAGCGGGCTGGTTGTTATTTGGTGGGCCGTGGTGGTGGTGGTTGAGCTGGGTAGCCGATGGCTGGAGACGCGTGAAAGTGTTTGGACGTTAGGCACGGCTCATTTATGGCCGGTTTACATTCCTCACAAAGTGTTTGGCTGCGGAGAGCGTGGGCCATATCAGCCACCGTAACCTTTCTCTCTCTCTCCCTCCCACACAAACACACCAGGTTGTTGTCGTCCTGGAAGGCGTAGTGCAGGGTGGTGATCCACTGGCTGTCCCCGTTCACCAGCACGTCCCGTTCCTCCCGGAAACACGCCGTCTGGGGGGGGGGGGGGGGGGAAGACACGCCATGATGTCACAAATATGTTAGCCGTTATGTTTCTCTTCTCCCATGGCTGGCTTTCTCTCACACACACACACACACACACACACACACACACACACACACACACACACACACACACACACACACACACACACACACACACACACACACACACACACACACACACACGCACACGCACACACACACGCCGGCCTATGTAAATGAGGATAAATTAAAAAAATGTGAGGACTGGACCTTGTCTATAGCTCATATTAGGTTCTGGCATTATGTTAATATACTAATAATATACTTACCTTGGTATAGTATAGTTTAAGATTAAGAATACCATGTTTTATATGATATCCCCACCAGGATTTTAAGGTATGCCTAATTTAAAAATACCAATATTTTATTGATGACACATACAGATACCCAGATGAGTTCTGCCCAATCAGGTTTAAGGAAAGAGGATTGAAGTAAAGCCCAAGGGACCAATAGGGAAGTCTTAAAAGCGACTGGGGGAGGTCAATAGGAAAAGCATCCATCAGCAGCAACCGGGATTATAATAGTGACATCTGTCTCAGCCAGTAGGAGCCAGCCGCTGATCGGAGGGGGGAGGGGTTATTGATCGGTTATTGATTGGTTGGCCTTTCTCTTGATCGTTATAGATAAAAACTGATTCATCAATCATTCTTCAGCTGGGGCGGATAAGACAAACACTTGCCGCTGTAGCATCTTTGTAGTATCACACATGACACATCACACAAGGGGTTTGTTTTCCTACATATTTCCAATGAAAACTGGACAATCTGGTCATTTGGCAGAAGACTTACAACAAGGTTTACAGCCAAACTATGTTGCTGCGTGCGAAATTCAGATCCTGATGCGAACAGCTCGTTTTATAGGAGCAGAGGCTAATTTCCTTGGCTGCAACCGAGCATATCACTACATCTAAACGTGTGTACGTCAAAACATGCGTACGCTCCCCCCCCCCCCCCCCATCATTCAGAAAGACAATCGTTCATTCATTCAGTAATACTACCAATGTACTGCTTATAGCTTCATAAATGTAAAAATATGTGCTTGCTTTCTGCTTTTACATCAGCAGGGCTGCTCGACTGAGTGAATTAAGACATCACATTGGGCTCTGGCGACTCGTGACAGGCAGTTGCCACTATTAACGGCATCATACAGACTAGAATAATAGAAAAATGGGTTTGTACATCCCGACGTCACCTCGCAATGACGCCGCCATTTTGGAAGCATAGCAGCATTGGAATGCGTGTTATTGTGTTGGTAGTCATGGTTTTTTGGTCATTGTTTAGTAATGAATCATGAAGTGATTCATCATTATGGGGAGACATTGTTGTGTTGTGTAACTGCCACAGCGTGGCAAAACAACATTTTCGATAGCCTACGTTATGGTATATTTATGTTGATTTAGGCTTTTGCAGGACAACAACTCTCTTGAGTCCTCTCAATATGGCGGTGTATCGCCAGCAAATCCCATAATGCATTCTGATGTGCGTTACTGGTTACGGGGTGGTTTGGCATTCAGCATGGCGCTCACCTCAGCTCTCTTCAACATCTCCCACTTGTTGAGGATCTTCATGGCAAACACCTTGTCTGCATTCTTCACCTTCACCACGGCAACCTGCAGAGAGAGATGTTGGATAGTTAGAAACAACTTTTTAATGGATTTTTTTAAAAGCCTGAATCGATTTTTTATTTTAATATGATTTTTTTAAAACAGTATGTTTATTGTTTTCACATGAAATGGATACAAGAAGTACACTTCATCAACGGTAGCATGTCACCTTCCCTTAAACCCTCTTAGTATAGCATACAAGAAGTACACTACATCAACAGTAGCATGTAACCTTCCCTTAAACCCTCCCAGTATAGCATACAAGTACACTACATCAACAGTAGCATGTAACCTTCCCTTAAACCCTCCCAGTATAGAATACAAGAAGTACACTACATCACCAGCAGCATGTAACCTTCCCTTAAACCCTTCCAGTATAGCAATGATGCTGCTGAAATAAAAGTCAGAAAGACTGACTGACATGTGATGTGCATTGTTTTTGGAAAATGCCTCATGAGACACAGTCTCGAGAACTGTATGATTCAACTTTTTCCCATGGTCTAGTGTTAAAAATGTAAAAAAATATATATATAAAAAATCGCAATAAATCATTATATCGAATAGCAATACTTGTGGAATCGCAACACTTTGGCACCAGTATCGACATTGAAATCGGGAGATAAGCATATCGTCCCAGCCCTAATTTTAAAGCTGTTCTTTGTTTAGACAGATGCAGACACGTTGTATTGGGATAACTGCACTCCTGAAAGGGGCAAGTTAGGAGTGCAAAGATAACAAAGAGGATGGTATTGTATTGTAATGTTTGGCATCCATTTTCTCCATATAGGGATGTTCAGGAAGGAGGGAGCAGGGACAGGGCAGTGATCATGGCCGCTTAGAAATGGAGCTGTGTGGCCTACAGATGCACTGATAAAAATTATATGCCATCATAGACCATAACTCCATCTGACACGCATCAAATAAAAATATATCCCTTCAACTATTAACATTCGAAGGTTGATATACTATAGATAGTCACGCTT
Source organism: Merluccius polli (assembly GCA_030340625.1). Classification (NCBI taxonomy): domain Eukaryota; kingdom Metazoa; phylum Chordata; class Actinopteri; order Gadiformes; family Merlucciidae; genus Merluccius; species Merluccius polli. The sequence goes on from JAOPHQ010004432.1 coordinate 4,934, forward strand.
GATGTTGCAAAGGAACCCGCCCCCTCTGCATGCTGATTGGCTGAGCTCACATTTTTCATCAGAAAACCATTCCTCACTGGTATATTTTTAGCATATATGGTAAATCAAATAACCCAAAGGTACAACTACGGACGGACACAGACAGACAAACAGAAGTTACTCTACATCATTGTGTCTCACTTGGCCAAAATGTGAAAACAAAAAGTGAAAAAAAATAAGGGACACTGAAAATATGTAAAAACACACACACACACACACACACATATGCACACGCACGCACGTTGACAGGCGTCCATGCAGGCTTCAGGGGTCTGCAGTCTACTAAATGAGCCGGGAAATGCTGCTAATGCAATACAACGATAACATTCCTGCACTGTTTGGATTTCCCCCGTCTTCCCTCTGCGGAGGAGAGGAGGGCCGAGCCAGGAGGAGAAGGAGAAGAGAAGAAGAGAGGGGACTGGGAGCAGACTGTTCTTGGCAGCAACTTGTTGTTTGTGTGTGTCTCTCTATCATTCCTCTGCTCTTTCTCCCCCTCACCTCTCCTTTCGACGTCGTTCCTGTCCGTGAATCCAACCTTGGACCCGAAAAAAGGGAGTTTGGTTTTTGTGGCACAAATTCATCAATTCTCCCCTCGGCAAACCACTTTTATTCGACCCTGTCTATTGTCACTGGCGAGGGTGGGTGAGGTCAGACGAGGGTTTTTTTGTTTTTTTTTTACACACTCAATCGGATTTGAATCATGGCAGAATAATGCATGCTGAGAAAAAACCCGGGCTAATCTGGCCATCTCTGCAGCTGGGCCGGGCCGGGCACGCCCTGGCAAACCATCAGGTTCTACAGACTCGACACACATATGCCCATGAATGAACACAGTCTGCTGCCAGCCATTGTTCCTGTCAAGTTATTGGCTGTTCCAACAAGACTCCCGGCTACACACGGCACACCAAATAAAATATCGGTGATATATGAAAATAAAATATATTGTAGCCTATGTATGCATGTCATTTTGGGGAGACTCTAATGAACGCTCATCAAACAGGAAGTAGATACCCCCAATACCCACATACCCAAATGCATTCTGGACCCACTTTTTTGTGTTTTAATGCTCAACTTCTTCCCGTCACCTGACTCCATTAAGAAAAACCATAAAAACAGCTAACTTTGAAACGCTAACATTGAGATGCTAACCCTTTCACAGTCAAAAGGCAGTACAACGGCGGTGCGCTCAAAGCTAACCCATGCTACTTCCCTAATTAATATATGGCAACAGCCGCAACACAGAGGCTGATTTGCTAGCAGGGTGTGGTGTTACCACAATGCAGCCCCAAATACTGACACACACACACACACACATACCCCCCACACACACACACACAGAAGACAGTGTGTGCTTGTAGTAAGGGCATCTGTAAGAAATAATTATAACTTGTATGAAAGGCAGGTCATTGTACAAGCGGCAACCTAATAGAATACACTTTAGTTGAATCATTGAATTTTGCTTCATCTACATTATCAAATAAGATCATGTCTGTCTGTCTGTCTGTCTGTCTCCCTCTCTCCCTCCCTCCCTCCCCCCCTCCGCTCTCTCCCTCCCTCCCCCCGTCCCCCTAACACCCTCCCGACACCCCCTCACTCTCCTCGCCCCCCCCCTCTCCCCCTCCTGCCCAAGCAGCCAGTGAGAGAGCGGCCAGACCTCATCAGAGGGCTACAGGTATTTGACACCGAGGGTTAAAACACGGAGGGCCTGTGGTGAGGTTAATCCTCCCTCCATGTAACCCCGAGCTCCAGTAAAAACCTGCGCCAGGCTAGGAGGAGGGGGGGGCTAGTCACTGGGCAAGGGGCCAAAGGTGGGTGGGAGTGGGTAGGTGGATGGGGGTGTTCGGTCAGCATGGTAAATGAGTGTGTGTTCGTTGATTATACAGTGTGTGTGTGTTTGTGTGTGTATGTACATGTTTAAATAATGTATTGGTGTGTATATGTGCTATTGTATTCAATTTACATTTTGTATACACAGCACTATCTGCACATCATAGGACATGGACGTGTGCATGTGCGCATGGGTGCCTACCTGAGTGTCTGTGTGTGTGTAATTCTATCTACACAGCCACAGTATGTGTATGTATGAGACCTACACAGTCCCCCTGTGAGTTGCAGTTTTTCCATCCACATCCCATAACACACACACACACACACCACGTTCTGCAGACAACTTAAATCTATTCTATATTTTCTCTCTCAGGATCAAGTAACGTTGACATTACCACAGAAATGCCACAGTAGCATTCAGCGCATAGTGGCTGCTGACTCCTACACCGCCAGCAGCCTGACAGTAAATATGACATTCACACACAGAGGACTTTTCACAAGACATAAAGCTGTTGGAGAACAGATAGGAGAGCTTAGAACATATAAATGGCAGCTTCCACCGACCAAAACAGCTGTCAGAGAAGACAGTCGTGTCGACTTGTGTTCAGTTTTCTCAATGTTTTTATGGGGTAACGATGTAGTAGCTGGACACAGCTCAAATGTGTGAAACAGGCGTATATTATCCATGTTTCTATAAGTTTAATTCTGTGAAGAATCAAGATAGTGTCAAATGCAACTTTTTTCCCTGCAGCACTTTCTTTACCCTTCATGGTTAAACAAAGTTAAACAACCTAAATAATAATAATAATAATAATAATAATAATAATAATAATAATAATATACACTATAATAATACACTAAATACAATACAGAACAGCGGTGTGCAGATGAGTATGAGCGCTGGGTAACTGACAAATGCTGCGGCTGCTACCTGTTGCTCCGACATTCCCAAACCATGACATCACTCTCCGAGACCATGTGACTAGTGATTTCCGAAAGAAAGGGGGGGACAGAAAGAAAATAAAGAACGAACAAACAATAGACGAACCGATCCTGTCAGAAGGCATTAGCAAGGTTAGCTCTCCCTGCCATCACGCAGCCAAACACCAATGAGGTTTAAAATGGTAAAATAAACAGAAAAAAAACAAAAACATTCAAACCATCTAAGATGAGGCCTTTTATGTCTCATATTTTAGGTATTTCGGGTATTTTTATTTGCCTGAAAACTACGTCCCAAACTTTTGTCCGTTGCACCATTTCCGGTGACCACATTTCATCAGCTTTTATTGCCAGGCTGTTACTGGTATCATAGTACTCCACGACCTAAAAATAAAACCACATAAAAAAACAACAACACACAAACAGGAAGTGCATTTACCTCGCCAAAGGCTCCTCGTCCAATCACCTTGAGGATCTCGAAGTCCTCCTTGTGCAGTCTCATCTGCTTTACCTTCGAGGTGAAAGGTCGTGCTGCGGGGAGAGAGGAGAGAGAGATGGTCAGAGAGTTCCCATCCAGACCAGAGGGAAACTCATTGTGGATGGATGCCACCAAGATGTAGATGTAGAGTTCAGCACAAGTAAGGACAAATGAAATGGAGGCTTGATTAAAAAATATGCAGGGAGAGAAGGAGGACAGAAAGTTGATGTCCAAATAACGGATTGCAAAGAAAACAATAGTTTGAGACACACTTTGTCTTCATTGCACTTTTTTTGTTTTTGTTTTTTTAATCACATTATTTGGGTGATAAATGGCCTCCAGCAGTCTACAAGATTTATTCAGGCGGTCGTTAAAATGTTAGTCTAGGGTTTCCCTGTTGGCCTTTCATGAAAAATGACTTCTGCTTATCAAGAGACTAAAGTTGGGAAATGAGGACCAAGTCAATGTTAAGGTTTGTGTTTTTCTCTTCAGATTGGACATAATGTGTACATTTTGCAGAGTCCAGTCTTATTTGGCTTTTTTGACCCACCAAGGACCCCTTAGTTTACCTATGGTGGCCATTCTGGTCCAAAAAGGACCAGGTTTGCATTTTTTTTGCAAGGACGACCTTCTTGAGCTATAACAGTACTGCAATAAGCTGGATGCAAAGAATGCAGATGAAAAAAACACCATACAATACAGAAAGAAGGACTTGGGAGGAAGGGGTGAGGGTGGGGTGGAGGGGGGAGGGTGAGGGGGAGGTGAAGTGAGGGCGCTGAGGTTCAATCCCAGAGCTCTGCACTCCCAGATCCACATTTACAGCCAACAACAAAGTCAGCCTAGGGCTGGACAATAATTCAATATTATCCTTTAGTCTTTGAATGGTTTGTATCGTCATGATATTAAAATAGCTACTTATTTATAGTCTAAAAGAATTACGATGAGAAGATGTGTCCTTAAAATGATTAAATATGAGGTTTGAAATGTCAGCGCCAAAGGAAAAATAGTTTTACTTTCAACTTCCATTTACTTCAAAGTAATGACCTCAGTTAGAATGGCATTTAAATTAATATGCATACTGTGATATTTATCGATATCGTGTAAAATTCCCCATAATTATCGTGATAACACATTTGTCCATATCACCCAGCCCCAAGTCAGCATTTCCCTCATTTGTGAGGGAGAGCGTTTCAACCACTTCCTGGTTTCCGTGATCCCAGCATGCCTAGGGTGACCCTGATTGGCTGCCAGCGTGGGTCCATTCGTGACACCGACACCCTGATTGTCCTGATATAACTGAGCAGAAAGAATGCAGGGGAAAATGGACATTGTGGCTCTTTAAATTACGTGTTTCCTTCAAAACGCCACTTACGGCACTGCTGTACAGTACAAGCTCTTTCATAAAAGGGATTAGTCTAGACCTATATTAATAGCCTGCAGACAAGCTGGCCCATATGCACACACACACACAGTATGTTAGCTTTACATGGCCTCTTTGATTAACAAAAGAAGTATTCTCTGCCGAACATCTGTTATGCACATTCACGCTGCATAACGTGTGTGTGTGTGTGTGTGTGTGTGTGTGTGTGTGTGTGTGTGTGTTAAATTGACAGGCAGCCAATAGTTGGCATCCTTAGCCCACTTCTGCTATCCCTCATCGGCCAATCATCGCTAGAACTTGTCCGGTTGCCATGACGCCCCAGAATCTCCGGGTACTGTTGAGGAAAGATACTTTTCCCGCCGCGGAAAGACGGAAATGCCTGCTGATATAAAACAAACACGCCACTGAGAACTCAACACTTTCGCTCCCACGCACTCACACACGCCCACGCCCACACACACACACACACATGCACGCACGGCCGAGGAAACCTTGAATGCCCCAACATGAGAGCCACTGCAGGAGCTCTACGCCTGTACGTCCGACACGCAAGGACACAGACACAGACACGCACACAAAACAGATATACATCTGTTACGGTATGCACTCAATGAATTGTTTTACTTATTTTCGGCCCTCTTCAGCTCCCATATCTTAATAGTCTGAGCAATTAAACAGGTCTGGGCGATTCAAATGGAAACGCAACAGGCAAATAAATAGCCGACATAAACAACAAATTTGCAGCCCGGCATCATTTCAGCTTCCAAAGAAATATGGCGCCACTGAATAAAAATGTTTGTAGTATGCAAAACGTGTGGGGGGAAATACAGAAGTAGCAACTAACACATTATAACCCCCGCTCACAAAGTTGAAATTTATGAGGACCAGCGGCTGAAAACCGTGTGCCAAACCTTTCCCTGGTCAGGAGAGAGCCCATCAACACCACAGGAACTAAACAAGACAAATCTGATATTACCATTATGTTGTTATATATATTTTATATACAGCAGGGCACATGAGGGACGGGATAGTTCAAGTGGTGTCTAGCGGTGTTTGACTACCTCGCAGCTGAAAGGTTCTGGGTTTGAACCCCAATGTCCAGAGTCTACCTGTAGGCGTCTTTGAGCAAGATGGAGGCCCCCTAAACCCTACCACCTCCTCCTTAATAGGGTTGCAAAGGGGTGGCACATTTCCGGTAAATTTCCGGAAAGTTTCCGGTAAATTTCCATGGGAAGTTAAGCTTGGGAATTTTGGAAATTTTGGTTATATTCCATATTGGAAACTTTCCATGGGAATAATGGGAATTATGGGAACTAATGGGAATTTAGGAGAACTAACTGGGAATATATTATATCCAAGCATAAATATAAACAGAAGTCATAAGAAAACATCCATTCAAAATGTTTTCAACAGATTTATTTGTAAGTATAGTAGAACACGTGCTTCTGTACATGTGATGGAGGCATGCACAGTGCCAGTAGGGGGTGTGGTCTCAATAGCCATGCAGTAAGCAGTGTGCTCTGTGCATGTGATTGAGGAATGGCATGGATATTCAAGTGTATTTGAATGGCATTTGTTTGTTTTAGTCAAGATTATGCTAAAATATACTTTCCTCAACTATATTCAAGTTCCCTAGAAGAGCCAACCTTCAATTTTGAAAATTCCCAGTTTATTCCCATAAATTCCCGTTAATTCCTGTTAATTCCCGTTAATTCCCTTAAATTCCCATGGAAAGTTTCCCTCTTTGAAAATTCCGGGAATTTTGCAACCCTACTCCTTAATGACATGTACTCAAAATGTACTTGCTTTGGTCGCTTTGGATAAAAGTGTGCACTAAATGACTAAATAGTAAATAGTTTAACATTACCAACTAAGAACTAAATGGACAGAATAGACTCATCATCGTACTACCCAACCCCACACACACACACACACACACACACACACACACACACACACACACACACACACACACACACACACACACACACACACACACACACACACACACACACACACACACACACACACACCTGTCTGTTAGCACATGCTAATGCTACTTGGAACTGGGACTACTACTCCAAAAAAAAAAAAAAACCTGCTGTGTGGGAAGAGTCTCGCATTTAGCGTTAGCCAGATAGCTAAGCTAATATTAACTTGCCGGTGAGTGAGTTTAAAAGTAGTGACTATGAGCCGTTTGAACCTTTCCCAGAAAGGTGTCCGTTTGTTCCCGCCAGAGGCCATTTGGACACCGTGTGAGTGTTCTTTTGGCCCAAGATGTCTCCGGCGTACCGAACAAGAAGGCCAGTAAGTCTTTCTACCAGAGGGCAAAACTACGGGAAATGTGCTAAAAGTCAACGAAAAAGGGGCCTTAGCTTTGTTTTTGTTTTGTTTTCAGACGGTGTAGCAGCCAAATCAAATTCGTTTTTTAAACCTGAGGGAAATATTTGATTCGCTGTGCCTGCAAAAGCTTGTTTTCCGTTTCAAAGCTCACTTTTTGGCATTGGATTCATCTCAGTTATTATAAACTCTGCTTGCTTTTGTTAACAATTGACAGCAGTTACCGTCTCTGTGAAAAGACTTCACACTCAAGAGGCCGCTCACCTTATTCAAAGCTTCACACAGGAAGCCTTTATGTCGTACGATACAGTTACTGATGCGTAACGCCCGCGCATGTTCGCGGGTAAAAAGTGCCTTAATGCGAAACACAGCGCTAACATTGAAACACATGTTCCCTTAAATACACTTCTCGCAGGGATCAAAAGCAGCTTGCGTCCATACAACTCTGTTCATCGTTACGTGCATCGTGTGAGAGTGCTTATCTTGACGTTTCATCAATTTACACTTGCTTAGGCCAAACATGGCAACGGTTGCCATGGCGAGGCGTGTCACTGCCCCTGAGAAATCCTGCTGAAGAGGGTGTGTGTGCATGTGTGTGTGTGTGTAGGGCTTTTTGAGTTGACAACAGCTGCCAAGCCATGATGACATGCCAGTCATACCAAATGCACACACACACACACACACGCAAGTGGACAAAAGGTTACACAGTTACTCAACTTCGTAACTTAAAGACACACCGTCAGGGAGTACACACCCTTAGCATACATAAACTTATTCACACACACACACACACACACACACACACACACACACACACACACACACACACACACACACACACACACACACACACACACACACACACACACACACACACACACACACAAAGTCATGCTTATACATACACACGTACACATACCTACATAATCACACACACACACACACACACACTCACTCTTCCATACAGAACTCAGGCTCACACACAGATACGTATATGTGGAGCGCGCACGCACGCACACACACACACACAATGGTGCAGTGTAACTGGAAAAACGTGCGTGATGCCGGGTCGCCTGTTATTCCTCAGCACCAGACTGGTTTGGCCTGGCCGGGTCTGGCCCGCGTCGGGGCCGGAACTGGGCCAGTGGTGTTCCAGAACCATTGGGGATGAAACGCGCTAACGACACGCAAGTGCGTTCACTTAGGAGACGCTGGCCGCAAATAACACGCTCGATGCTCACATTCTGGCCTCGACCAAGGGTATTTCCATGGTGTGTGTCTACATGCTGTATGTGCATTTGAAAACGATGACTGTGCTGTTTGTGTGTGTGTGTGTGTGTGTGTGTGTGTGTGTGTGTGTGTGTGTGTGTGTGTGTGTGTGTGTGTGTGTGTGTGTGTGTGTGTGTGTGTGTGTGTGTGTGTGTGTGTGTGTGTGTGTGTGTGTGTCCGTGCACATGCGTAAGAGAGAGAGCGTTGTAAATGTACGTTTCATTCGAAATTCCTGATGGATCTTAGCAATTCTCTGTGGCAGTTTGGTTGGTTTGAGAGAGCGAGAGCGAGAGCAATAGCGTGAGAGAGAGACAGAGAGACATACAGACAGACAGTGAGTGAGTGAGCATCTCCCCACCGGCAGCTGTGGCTAGCCGTTAGCTTGCTAGTTACAGTAAGTGCCTGACCTAGCTAGCCCAGAGGGACAGAGGCAGGGGGAGGGAGAGGAGGTCATCTGGAAGCCATAACGGATTATTTACAACCACAGTGAGGTAACAACAGAAAAATGCAGCTTCCAGTAGACACAGAGATGAGAAAGGGGGGGGGGGGGGGGGGGGGGGGGGGGGGGGGGTAGGGGACGACGACGAGAGACAGAGACAATAAGAGGGAGAGAAAGGAAGACTGAGGGAGAGAGTGAGGAGAGAGGGGGCGAGAGAGAGACAGAGAAAATGAGTGAACGGGAGAGCAAGAGAGAGAGCGAGAGAGCGAGTGACGGGGAGGAAGAGAGTAAGGAAGAGAGACAAAGAGAGGCAGAGAGAGAGAGAGAGCCAGCGAGAGACAAAGTGAGTGAGAAGAGAAAGAGACCGAGGCAGAGGCAAGAGAGAGCGAAACCTCATTTACCGTCGCCGGCAGCGTGCGTGACCTGCGCAGGCCGGCACGAACCAAGAATGATGTCACCGGGACGCTCGTGCGCCGGTTTGTCGCGTACCTCTGCAATTTCGGAGCGGCCGTGAGCAGTGTGCGCAAACTGCCACTACCCACTGCATCGCTGCGGCAAAACGGCGACTTTAAATGCGAGGACGGCCCGCACACCTCACGAACGGCGCATCACGGCGGCGACCGTGTATGACGCTTAAAGAGGGAATGGGAGACCGCTCCCTCTGACCGTGATGGGACCGCCGGGGGAGGAGGGGGGAGGAGAGGGGAGGAGGGGGTCGATTCTATAGGCTTATCGCACCCCGTAACCTTTCTTGGCTTAAGCAAAGCTTGGCGTGCGTGTCATGAAACGTACTGGCGGCGACCCCCTACTCCTGATGTCACAACAAGTCTGACATACTAGCCAACTGAAAACCACACGACGTGAGCCAAGGCACAACGCTCACTCAGTGACTACTTTCGAGGTGCTTTTAAGCGTGTCAAAAATTGCCCACGTCTGAGCTAATTTTTGGCGCATTAACAGGGGGGGGAGGGGGAAACATTGCTTTCTGGGTCATTTTTCCGCACATGGAAAGTTTTCATGCTTCGGCATTCAAAACTCAAAGGAAGTCATAAAATGTTAAGAGGCTTGTTAGGTTCAATTGATATCACATGTCCAGGGGCTTCTTCAGAGGAATTCGCCGTCCAAAGGCACTTGGCGCTTTGACTCACAGGAAACACTGTAATGTTAGCCTCCCCCCCCCCACCCCCCCCCACCCCCCGATTTAAAATGGCTACGTCAGTGACATCTCAACCCTCCCGTGTCAGCAGGCGGTGCCATGCGGCTATAGCTTCGTCGCTAGCGTTAGCGGGTTCAAGACCTACTATCGCTAGTATACCAGAGAGACACCATGTCCCCCTAGCACAAGTATACTGTACTTCCTGCGACAAAGAATTTCATTCATAGTCTGAATTCAATGGATGCTTCTTGGAGAAATGAGGCCCAAATTAAAAGCGGTTGAACAAAACTCCTCCAGAGCAACTCGCTCTCGATAAAAATAAAGACTCACTTAACTTTTGGTTAAAATGTATGTAAAATTCTCAAAAATGTGGCAGCTACAAAAATCTAGATTAAATAACACTGAAACAAAATAAGCCTCACTCAATGACTCAATGAATTTCAATCAGTTTCAATCTTACAAGCTGTAAAGATAAAACGTGTTACAAAAATAGTGTTGAAAAGGCGCTTCAGGGGGAAAATAAAAATAACAGCGTGAATAAATAGCTTGCCAACGTTATCAAGCTGAGAAATCAGCAGCTTGTGACTGTATAGTCTAGGTCTTAAAAAAAGACACTCGTGGTCACTACTACTACTACTAAAAAAACATCCTTTTTAGCATTTCATTGGCGAGTAGCATGCAAACAGCCAGTCAATTACTCCAATCAGTACGGATTGACCCATCATTGCGATTCCACTAACATTATTGATAGGCACCGGAAAGGTGCCTGTGTGTGTGTGTGTGTGTGTGTGTGTGTGTGTGTGTGTGTGTGTGTGTGTGTGTGTGTGTGTGTGTGTGTGTGTGTGTGTGTGTGTGTGTGTGTGTGTGTGTGTGTCATAGCACATGAATGTGTGGCCAAGCATTCAATTGCGTAAAATGCTAGGGTGCACGCCGGCGATGGTAGGAGATAACCACAGACACACACACAACCATACCCAACACCAAATACACAACCACAAAGTTCGAACGCAAACAGGATGTGCCCAAAATATTAACCAACCCAAACACATCAACCAACAAAATAAACAACTCCAAAGCACCCATCAAAACAACACACCAGTTTAAAACAGTACTCAACTTCCAGCAGCGGTGCCACGGTGTGTGTGTGTGTGAGGTGCATTATATTGATTGACTACAGTGCCTATGATGTGGCCATCTACTGGGGGTCGTCTGAAACCCAGGATATGTCATGATGAGAACCGAATCGAGTCAACATAAAGAGAGGAGAGGGAGGGAGGGAGAGAGAGAGAGAACTCTTGGTGACATTAGCATGGGGATCAAAATGTACCGTGCAGGGCTCCGAACCGGTTCAAGGAACGAAAACGAAAACCGAAAACGAACGGTATTTTACGAGGAACGGAAACGGAAACGAAAACCAAATGGTCTTCAACTGTTCCGGAACAGAAACGTTATTCTGAAATCCCCAAAACCGGTTAATAACCGGTTTTTTTCGTTCTCTATATACCGTAAAACTTCCAATAAAAGCAAGGTCCCTAATAGACGCAGGGGTGTGGCGACACGTTTTGACAAATAAACGCAGGTCTCCAATTGAGGCCGGATCTGGATTTTATCTAAATTATTTCTTGAACGACTTAAGCCGTTTAGATCACCTACACAAAGATACGGTAACCGTTTAAACGTCTGTCCATATGGACATAACGCACATCGTTAGATCAGTTAGACTCTCCACAGATAAATCATTCAGTTCATTTAACACAAACTATGAACACCAACGCATAATTCATCAGACTTACCGGTAAACAAGAGAGACGGGGAAAAGGTCTGACTTCCAACTTTTGAAGCGATCATAAAGTCCGTAGGTACGGTGTGTGTCCGTTCCTGCATTGTTTATATTCCTTAAGTCCGTAAGGGTCCACCGGTCAAAAGAATCAATGGGTTTCATTAAATTAATCCGAGTTGTGAATAATATCATGTGAAGTCCGGTGCTCACTGTCTGTTTACTGTCTGTATGCTGGCTGTCGTAAATCTTCCGCTGCCGTAAAACGACGTTCACGTTCGAGCGTCACCGCGGACCTACGGCCGGCGGGGGTGCCCGCAATCATAGACATATATACATGTATACTATGTATATATGTCTATGCCCGCAATAGTAACACAAACACACCACGGGCCGACGGGGGGGGGGGGGCGCGCAATAGTAACACACCGCGGGGGGGGGGGGGGGGGGGGGGGGGGCGCCGCGCCGCGCCGCGCGCAATAGTAACGGCCGACGGGGGGTGCGCAATGGTAACACACCGCGGACCTACGGCCGGCGGGGGGGGGGGGGGGCGCAATAGTAACACACCGCGGAGGCCCAATAACACTGCCGGAACGTTAAGAACGAACGTTATTTTACGTTCCGAACCGGTTCAGGAACGATATGTTGGTGGCGGAACGCAAGAACGAAAACGTTAAATATACCGGTTCCGTTCGGAACGGAACGATTGAAAAATAATTTCGTTTTCAAGCCCTGGTACCGTGTGACCGGGGGTAGGTCAGGTCTGACTCCCAGCATCCTTTATTAGACTAGTGCGGACACTTTAATGCTTTCGCTGAGGCGAATGTACGACCAGAGCAAGCTCACGCATTCGCCGTCTGTTCTTTCAACTTTTACTTACTTTAATGTTTGATAATGTCTTTAAGGGCCTAAACGCTGCGCTCCAAGTCAGTCCCATCTTTGACTCATCCAATTAAAACATTGACAGCCGTTTCTTTTTATGACCAACTCCCTTCATCCCAGGAACAAATAACTTTATTGGCAAATATCTGACAGACGACAGCCTACTTCTCCCACATCAGAGAGAGAGTAATGGGAACAAAAAACTAAGCTGGTAGACAAACGTTTGTCTGGTGGCTCGAAACAGTATTTACAGTTGGACACTAACTCACCCAATCATTATCATTCACTAAGAAATAATACCTTTATTTATATGGCACCTTTCCATACAGCACAGGTGGAAATAATCGTAAATGAGGACAGAGAGATAGAAAGAAGCCAAGATATGATGGATGCAGACAGAGGCAGCTCGACAAAGCGAGAGAGAAATAAATTGAGTGAAAGAGGAAAAGAGAGCTAAAGAAAGATAGAAAGACCTACAGACAAAAGGACAGAAAGACAGAGATAAGATAAGCCAAGACAACTGTATTTATCCTGGGGAAAATTATTGTGCAGCAGTTGGAAAACAGTACAAAGCAGGAAAGGAGTAGGGCTGCCCCCAACTAAAGATTTTCTTAGACGACTCTTAGTCGCCATTTCAAGCCGATGGTCGACTAATCGTCGCACTTTTAACGTAATTATTTCGATTTCTTTTTTGGGGCATCAGAGATTGGTTTGAGTTCCAGGGTGAGGGTGTTATAAAAGAAACACTGTTAACCTTGTGCTACTTCACAGATAATACAATAACGTAATAATCAGCTTATAAAATACAATTTTTACAAGCACAAGCATTTTTACAAGCACACGCACGAAGCAGGCCGCCTATTTACGGCATGGACAAAGCAGTTCTGAAGGTTGTCGGAACAACCAGGAAGGAGACATTGAACACTTTTGATAATCGGATTTCTGCACACAACTTTATTTAAAAACAAGTAAATGGAAAAAATGTTGGTATTTCCATGTGCAGTGCATGTGGATGTGTGGCGCTCCTTCGGGGGAGCGGTTAATGTTAATAGCGGTGTCCAGGAAGGTTAACCTTTGCAGGCGTAGTTACGAGGGATGTGTGACTATCGTCTTGTCTTAAAAAATACAAAGATATTTGATATTCAACAGATATTCACGCTCCGAACTACAGCGTTCAGACACGGGGTGTAGGCCTATACCTGCCCAGGTGTAAACCCACCGAGGAGACGGTCGGGCAGCAGCACTCCTCTCTATAGAGCCATCGTTTGGTCAATATTTCTGCAGCGATGCAAGATGCAGCGATGAGTTAAATCAGGGCTTGTTGCGACCACGGATGTATTCGGTTGCGATGCTTGTGCCGTGTTATTTTTATGTTTTACTTTTTGCCCGACTAATGAAAACTTATTCGACTAAGCCTCTGTCGAGCGAATAAGGGTTGGTCGACTATTAGGGGGCAGCCCTAGAAAGCAGCAAATATATAGAGTCAGTGCAACTACACACATAAACAATATAAAAGTAAAACAGCAAAAAAGAGTATCAGTAAGGCGCAATAACCATATATACAGACAGAAATGTGACACATCAGCCGTAAACATACAAGAATAGAAGGGAGATGGACAGAAACCGACAGAGCGATAGAGGGACCATAGGCCACCACAACAACACCAACAAGACACAGACAATGAATCCATAACACACATTCCCCACCCCCCCCCCCACACACACACACACACACCCCTAGTATACCATCACTGTGGAAAAACCCCGAGTAGCACTGTGGGCCATAAGGCCGGGACACCATTCAGACCCGTCTTGCCGGTGCTTCCCTGTGGCGCTATGCGTCATGGTAGATGTAACCCAAGACCCCCTTCTCATTCTCTGGGAACAAGCCCGAGAAGGTGTGCCCAGGCTGGGGCCCGTCAGGAGGAAGCACCTGGGGGCCCCTGGGGGACCCAGCGGAGGGTGACAATGACAGAGGACGGGGGCCACTGATACGGTGTACGGTGGAACCTGCTACACGGCTAACGAATACGCTAGACGTGTCGATACAGATATATAGATACACAACATACACATGCATACGTATGCCCATATACGGGCACAGTGGTGTAGTGTATGTGTATTGGTGTATTGTGGTATGTGTGTTTTATTGTTCCATATCTGCAGTGTGTACAATTACACTGTACATGTGAAAGCCCAACTTCATGCAGTGTATCAGAACTATGTTTAATGTTTGTCCCCATCAAACAACATTAAATGCAATCTGTTTTTTTAAACATAATGATCCAGAGACGGATTTGAGCGTAGTTTGTTGGACCTCCATCAAAATCATACATACCATAATAAGACTTCATGACACCATTAGTAGGCTTACTATAAATGAAAATAACCACATGAAATTCCCTTGAGCGCTGTAGCTGTGAACATTCTTCTTTATAATGTACCAAGATTCGCTAAAACATGGCCATGACAGCCATGGTATTTATGTATGTTTGTACGGCTGTATGTTTTGTTTTATGACATAATGGCTCAACTCTCCAGGGAAATACCCTAATGGAGCTAGCAGGGAAACAGCGAGGACAGTCTCTCCTCACACTAATGGGAAAACATGGAAGATATCCATCCACATACAATATATGAGTGTGAGAGAGAGAGAGAGAGAGAGAGAGAGAGAGAGAGAGAGAGAGAGGAGAGAGAGAGAGAGAGAGAGAGAGAGAGAGAGAGAGAGAGAGAGAGAGAGAGAGAGAGAGAGAGAGAGAGAATATGTTGTGAACATGAGAGGTTTGAGGTCCACAGGCTACGGTGGCTGAGATGGCCCAAACACCGTCTCCAGCCAAATGCTTTCTAAGGAATGTAAACTGTGTGCCTACGCCAGGGAGGAGGCGTTATTTATATGGGGGCGTATTCAACCTTCCCCTCGACAATAATACTGCATGATGATGACACGGCGAAGGGAAGAGTTGCAAATGGTTGGATGTGTTATACAGTCATAACAATAACAAAGATGAGTGTGTTCAAACAATGATGATATTCCCAGATGAATGTGTGCGTGCCGTGCATCCGTCTGCACGTGCATGTCTAGACAGGTTTTAGGCCATGTCATTGTTGTTGCATTCTTAAATCTGAAAAATATAATATTCCACCATGTCATCACTTTTGTTAAGTTTTTCAATCTTTTTTTACCCCAGTGCAGGTGGGGAATGAATTAAAATAATTTACCACCTCGCTTTACCTGGGCTAAGAGGCGAGGGAGATATATACTACAAGGACATCCCTTTACACCCCGAAATGCATGCGCGCTCCTCCGCTACGGCCCTCGACAACAGACCCAAGCTAGCTAGCCCTCCGTAGCTAGCGGAGACGAGCGCTGGCAGCTAATTACACACTCTGGCGCTAAAGGTGTCAGAGTGCCGGGGCTTGTAACCGAAAGCATCCCCGAAAATATGCACTTGTCTGCAGCCGGGGCGTGCTGGGGCAGGCCTGGCGCTAGGGACAAGCCACACACACACACACACACACACACACACACACGGCTAGGAAGACAAAGATTGATGAATTATAAATCTGATAAGGATCACTACAGAACGTCAGCATGCCGTACGGCTTATCCCCGTTTGCATGCAAAAAGTAGACAAAGTATTTTCTATTCTATCCTAAGAAGAAGAGCTCAGGTCATCAGAGGTCAAGTGGAGATCATTAGCAGGATTTTCACAAGCTATCGGTTGAAAACAAAAACTGTCCAGCAAGTCAAGACTGCAATGGATAAATGGAAGGACAAAATACAAACTTAAGCTACAACCCCACCTATAACAGAAATTAAGTAATCCTTTACCAAACTGATATGTAGGTGACCCAGCAACACCACCACAATAGAGAAAGGAAAGCCTCGGCCTTATCTCTCTGAGTGTCTTATCTCTGCCGGACGCCGTTAGCGCTTGTTAGCGCGGGGCTAAGGGATCGGTGTCGCGTTAGCGCTAACTGGCAGCCGCGCGGACAGACAAGTACAGAGAACATGTGACCTCATTGATAAGAAGCTTGTGTAGAGGGGTGTGTGTGTGTGTGTGTGTGTGTGTGTGTGTGTGTGTGTGTGTGTGTGTGTGTGTGTGTGTGTGTGTGTGTGTGTGTGTGTGTGTGTACTGCCCCGACGGGCGCTTTGTTTTGACGAGGACGCCAGACAACTAGGTAATCATCAACACTGAAACAAGATTTCCCCTGATAGCCTACTGCTGGCTTCCTGTGTGTGTGTGTGTGTGTGTGTGTGTGTGTGTGTGTGTGTTTGCGTTTGCTAACACCTAGATCAAGAAGCTAATAAGGCATCAACACCTAGGAAGGCCAATTATGACACCTTTATTATGACACAATTATGTACACCTGTTACGTAGCCTGGTATTTATGGTTAAGTTAATGGGTGAGGACAAGCCAGGTTAACCAATCACAAAAGACTAATTGTCACCCTTCAACACCTTTTAGCACATAAACATCAGTTGGTCCAAGCAAGTGGCCATTTTAACAATCTGTGAGTGGAATGAGTTCAGGACTATGTGATGGAGAGAGCAGATGGGTAAGCGCATGTAAAACCCAATAAAATGTTGCTGGGGAATTAGAGTAACAATATTAATATTAGAGAGCCATTAAAGCAGTGCTATCCCCAAGATGGAAGTCGGCTGAAAATAAAACATGCAACGATATATGATATACATTGTTATACACTATATAAAGCCTCTGTTTAATGACTGCACGACTCCACAAAAGTCTTTCTTGACACATTGTGTGTTATCCATAAAGAAATCATTCTTCTCATCTTGTTCTCAAAACTACCACAATTAAAAAACAACTTTGCTTGCGATAGACAATACAATACGAGGCATTTGATGAGAAAACAGATGAGTAATTATACAGGGTCTGACACCATCTTAGGCGTGGATACACAGACACCACAGAATTACTGGTGTGGGGGGGGGGGGGGCATTTCCCATGATGCTCTCTCTCTCTCTCTCTCTCTCTCTCTCTCTCTCTCTCTCTCTCTCTCTCTCTCTCTCTCTCTCTCTCTCTCTCTCTCTCTCTCTCTCTCTCTCTCTCTCTCTCTCTCTCTCTCTCTCTCTCTCTCTCTCTCTCTATATATATATATATATATATATATAGAAACGATGGAGGGGAGTTTGACAATTGAGATGACAATCCGGGCCACCACAGGATTTCCCCTGCGGAGAAACCGAGACTTCCTGTGTGTGTGTGTGTGTGTGTGTGTGTGTGTGTGTGTGTGTGTGTGTGTGTGTGTGTGTGTGTGTGTGTGTGTGTGTGTGTGTGTGTGTGTGTGTGTGTGTGTGTGTGTGTGTGTGTGTGTGTTTGAACTATGGACATGACATTTCAGTGCATGTCAGGGGTCCAACACATCTATGTGTACGCACGTATGTACACACGCAAACACGCAAACCACTTCCTCAAATCTCAGTAAAACCACAGAAGTGGTTTCAGTTCCTCTAGTTGGTATTGATCACAGCGAGGCACCTTAAGGCGGCAATCTCGAAGAATGAGGTTTCGTTGTCTTTGGCAACACCTGTGGCGCAAGGCGGCGATTGCAGGTGTGTCACCACCGACACCCAGTTCGTAACATTCATAATTCAGATGGAAATCTTCGAGATTATGACTTTAAAAGAGGGGTTAAGAGAGCAGCCCTGGGCCCTTAGCATGAACCTCAGCCTCTCTTTCAGTATACTCACATCTTTAATCTAACACATACCATATGTTCTCACTAATTATGCATCATTTCAACAAAATAAGCAAAACGTAAATGAATGTGTGTGTATATATATATATATATATATATATATATATATATATATATATACACACACACACACACACACACACACACGTATATATATATATATATATATATATATATATTAGTGTTGCACCGATACCATTTTTTGGCCCCCGATACCGATACCGATACCCGGCTGTGCAGTATCGGCCGATACCGATACCATACCGATACCACGCCGGAAAAAAAAAAAATATATATATATATACACAAGCTTTTTTTCTTCTAATACTAAAGAACTGCATACTCACTTGGATGTAAAATCATTGCTATCATGGCTTAATTACTAGTATAATTAGATAATATAGTATAACTAGAGATAATTACTAGTATGTAGCGGGGGGGGGGGGGGGGGGATCGGGGAGAAGCCGATTACAGCTTAACTCGTCGTCTGTGATGCGGTCACTGTCTGTCCATTTGAGCGATCTCCCGCCTGTGAGCAAGACGCGTCTCCCTCTCTCTCCTGCTTTTTCCCCTCTTCTCCTTGTTTGTGTCCGCATGGCACCCCGGGGAGCGGGGGGGGGGGCATGGGTGGTGACCGGGGTGCGTCGCACCGGCAGGCGGACCCGCTCACTGAGTTTCCCCGCACCGGCGCGTCCGCAGGCGGAGCAACTTTTCTGTGCGTCGCACGGCCTGAACCGCGCGCCCTCCGCGTCTCCGGTGCTTTTTTTTTCTTTCTTTTTTTTGGTACTTTGTCGTCGTCGCTTGTCGGTCGGTCAACATGCGCGGCGGGCGGGCCGGAGTGGGCCAATAGGATAGCTGCTTGGCACGGCATGCACTGAACACGTGTGATCACAGCAGCAGTGAGTGAAGGGAGAGAAAGACGCAAAGCGCTGCGTTCCAAGTTTCATATTATGTAAATGGCATCGGCGCATTATTTGTTCGTACTCGCCGATACCGATGCCAGCATTTTAGCACGGTATCGGGGCCCCTCCCGATACTAGTATCGGTATCGGTGCAACACTAATATATATATATATATATATATATATATATATATATATATGTATATATATATGTATCATATATATATATATATATGTATCATATATAAAAATGTACATTGTAATATATCATGATACTGTATTATTGCTATATGTTACTGTATGCTCATTTTAGCTATGAGCTAAAACACCATGTTCCTTACAGTAAAATTGAGGGTATAATTTACCAATATATCCTAGCCTAGCCTAGCGTCCTTCATTAAACCAGTCTGTGTGTGAACAGCCACTCAGTGGCACAGCCGGTCAACAAGGCAGTGATTGAGAAGTGTGTCAGACACGCATGTGAGAGCGTGCAAGTGAGGGTGCGCGCACATGAGCGTGTGCACATGATATGTGAATGGCCGCCATTCAGGCTGCACTGTGAATGAAGAGTGTTCCTCAGCCAACACATGCGCTAGCAATACTGGTGCCATGCTAACACTGTGGAGGAGGAAGAGGAGGAGAAAAGATGGTGGAACAGAGTGGATGGCAAGGGCATAGAAGTGAAAACACACACGAATGCTTGACACACGCACGCGCACACACACACACACACACACACAGCGGGGGACCATGTAAACTGGCAGCATTAATTAAAGATTGAACGTGGACAGAGGACGCACACGCACACGCACGCCCCAAGGTCAAGCCGTCGCAGCACACATGACGGGCATCAGGAGCCAGACTGGAGCAGAGCAGCAGGGACTAACAGCAGTTAAACCTGGAAACAGTCTTTAGATCAGCTCTGTCCACAGCAGAGCACAACGCTCCTGTTTAGTCCGTTTCATACAGACAACAGTGTCTATAGCTGCTGCTGCTGGCGCCTGACCTTTTCATTGACATTGGTTGTTTTCAGCTTTGTTTTGTTGTTTAGACATGATGCGTGTCCATTGGTTGTAGATCGTCTCATCTAAAGTTAACGTCAAATGGATGTTTAATGTATGCACCTCAACCCCGCTAATTCCTGTATGTCGTATCGTGAAGGGAAACAATGACTTATGAGTCATATTTGATCAGATGTATAATGTATATTGTAGACATAGATCTATACATGCGTTGGTTAAACTATGTTATTCGACATTGGCCACTTGAAGATTGTGTGTGTGTGTGTATATGAGCATGTGTTAGTCTGACTCATCCTGTCCACACCTCTTTCTCACTCTCTCCCTCTACAGCTCTCTCACCCGTTCTCATTCCTTATCTCTCTCCTACTCTCTCCCCCACGTACGACCCACTCTCTATCACTAGGCAAAGTTAGGATACAGGAAGAGTGTGTCACACACTGTGGGAGGGGCCAGAACGAGATGACGAGGTAGAGAAAGAGCGAGGTAGACAGAGAGGTGGAGAGAGAGAGAGCATCAAATAAAGTGAATCAAATGCACCAAATGGCCGGATGCAGCAAAGTGAGGTGAGCAAGAGACAGAGACAGAACATAGATGAGCAATAGGGCTGAGCATGGCGAAAGAGAGAGCGAGAGAGCGCGAGAGAGTGAGACAGACAGACAGAACTACAGACAGAGAGCCAGAGAGGGGGAGAGGGTGTGTGAGTAAATGGATGCGGGTGGAGTTTGAGGACAAAGAGCCAGGCCTTGGCCTCATCCGAACAGCAGCTGCTGTTCTCTCCAACATCGCACCTCGCCTCCAAATTCCACAGCCAGCCCAGCGATGAGGGGCTGCAGCCTGAGTCAGCACTTTACACACACACACACACACACACACACACACACACACACACACACACACACACACCACACACACCACACACACACACACACACACACACACACACACACACACACACACACACACACACACACCACACACACACCCTGGGGATGCTATGCTCTGGCGACGGCACGCGTGGAGGGACACAAAGTGGATTTCCAGACCTGGCGCTTTGGCACGATTGGGTGATGACACCAGAGGGGGCGGGTTTACAGTTCGATTGACGCCGAATTGAATGGACTGATTGAATGGAGTGACGTGGTACTACTGCAACAAGGCTTGGGTTTGTTTTGTTTTTTTCCTCTGTGATGTTTCAATTCAGAAGGAGGGGGAGGTAAAGAGGGAGTGAGAGAGTGAGAGGGAGAGAGAGGGAGAGAGAGAAGCGTTTCTAACACAAACACAAACCACTGAACGTGTGTGGACAAACATGGAATTTGAAAAAAAAAAAAGAAAAGAAAACATGGAGGAAACTAAAACAAAAAAACCTACAATCCTTGTATTTAGCCTCGAAGCCCCGCCTCGGCCAAGCTTTTCTCTTCCGATCACAAATCATTGATTCAGATAACAGAGCAATCCTTCCCCGCCATGGGACATCAGCAGCCACAGATAACACTTGAGTCATTTATGCATTATAAACCTTTGAGATTACAATGTTCCGAACATAGTGCTGCACTATAGCTGATAATTAACCACAAGAGCATGAAAACACATTGTTACAAAAACCTATCGCAAAAATGCACGTCTGGGACTGCGGAATTACAAACTAGTTGAACGATGATAAATACCGACAAGGGGGTTGAAAGTTTACCCGTCCGCAGTACAGGGTCTAGAACAAAGAGACAGGATGAGGTGATGTCAAGTGTTTGGCTGCATCCCATAGCACTACAGCTGGGCTCTGTGTGACACAGGGTGACTTCCTGTGCTGCACAGGACAGTAGAGAAGTGAGCCGACAGGAAGTATTGAAAATCCCCAAATCCATAAAACCTTGTATGCACTTATTGTATGTCCTGGCAATTAAATAGTACTTAGCATTGAAAAGCATCTTAATCTAGCTATCCATGCTGTATATCAGAAAGGATAGCTAAACCTAGCAATTATAATGCACTTATCTGCTCAATGCCCTAAATGTAAATCTAAAATATATTACAACTTTAGTATCAAGATCCTGTCATGTGTACAAGCATTTGACAGTTAATGTCAATTGGATGTTGAGGCAAACTAAACTTAACATTATAATGCAGGTTTGCAGTTTTTACAAATCAGCAGCAAGCGGTGGGCCTAGCGTTCCGTTTTGACTAGTATCAAATCGTGAGATTTGCATGTTGTCCCAGCCCTATTGACAGGTGCTCTTGATTAGGGAAGAAATAAAGACGCAGACATGTCTCGCATTGTATAACACGGATCACTGCTTGTCTTCTTTGCTTTGAATTCTCTGCCACCAACAACATCCTGCTCGCGAGGAGGAGTTTGGATGCGCCTTCCCAAGTCATGTGTACAACAGCCACCGCTACTTGGTGAGAGATGGGCTGAGAGAGTCAGCGAGGCTGAGGTATGCATGACGACGCCGACTGCCAACTGGCAACAGCTCCTTCAGAAGACAAACAATGGTGTGCAGCAGCATTCTTTAATCCACACACACACACACACACACACACACACACACACACACACACACACACACACACACACACACACACACACACACACACACACACACACACACACACACACACACACACACACACACACGTGAAATCATTTAGGATGACAAAGTCGCTCTGTCTGTCTGTCATGTGTGTATGTATGTGTGTGTGTATGTGCATGTGTGAGCTATAGAAAACTAGCTAACCCTCCTCTGGCTTTGACAGTTGGTTCCAGTAGAGAGGAACAGGGTTGCATTTCACTATTAGTATTTATAATATGCTCCTGGTCTCTCCATCTCCGTGTCACACACACACTGCAACGAGGTGCACAAGCAACGGTGTAGTATCCAATGAAAATCTCCATCTTGTGTTGAAAGCCAATGCTAGTCACACAAATTGTTGTGCGGCAACAACCTCAGTAAACTAAACCATTTTTAAAATAACCAAACACCAACCATACTTGAGAATCAACCAAGTAGAAACAGTACAAAAAGCCTTGCGTTTCAATCTGATTCTAAAACAGGACTCGGTTCATAACAGTCCCAATAATATGACAACATTGACATTGGCCACATTTTTTACAACCACTGCATTTCTGAGCACATAGGTATTGTTCCCTGAATGTTATCAGCAGCCCAGGCACGGAGCCCTCCACTGGGCAGGGAGGTCACCTCTAGAGGGGAAGGACCTGGAGCTCCTGGAGGAAAGACCCACGGAGGGAGGAGGACAGAGAGACAGAGAGAGAGATGGAGACAGAGGTGATGAAGAGCAAAAAGAGAATGGGGAAGAAAGAGGTTTAAAAGAAAAGTGAATTGGAAAATAAAAAAAAGTACCCCATGGGAAAGGAATTACATAATGGAGAATACATTGACCAAAAAGAGTATACAAAATTGAAAAAAAAGGTATCCTCGAAGGGAAAAGGAGGGTGAGGAGTGACGAGGCGGAAAGCGAGAGAAGAAAGAGGAGAGAGACGGGAGGACCAGTTCCAGGCTGCCTCCTTGCACTCCCACCAACCCCCACCACTCCCACCACCACCCCCCCCCCCCAGCCTCGCCAGGACCTGAGCTGACTGTCTAATCACCGGCAGAGCCATGCCCCCTGGGAGTGAGGCCCAGGCGGGGGGGGGGGGGGGGGGTGGGAGAAAGAGAGCTATAACGACCAGCTCTCCCGACGCGATCTGATGACACCACACAATTAGCGTCTCTTTCCTCGCCTAATAATCCCGCAGACGACTTGGCTAACTGTTTTTTT
>JAOPHQ010004433.1:0-22500 GCA_030340625.1 Merluccius polli
GGGGGGGGGGGGGGGGGGGGGGGGGGTGCGCGCAATATAAACCCAACCCGTAGCTCCGCGGTGGGTTACGTTCGCGGGGTGGGTGCGCGCAATATTAACCCACCCCGTAGGTCCGCGGTGGGTTACGTTCGCGCGCGGGGGGGGGGGGCGCGCGATATTAACCCACCCCGCAAACGTCCCACTGCGGACCTACGACCGACGGGTCCGTTCTATTTGACAGGGGCTAGTCGAGGGTATCGTTCTTCAAACGAGCGCATGTCGCGGTAAGAAATTAATCGTTTAAATCATTGGCTGATCGGTGCAGGGGCCGTAACAGGGGCCAAGAGCAATTTCACAGGGGCACCGGCCCACCCTGGCCCCCGTCTAGAACCGCCAATGTATGTATATATATATATATATATATATATATATATATATATATATATATATATATATATATATATACACACACACACACACACACACACACACACACACACACACACACACACACACACACACACACACACACACACACACACATGTGTAATAAAGAATGGTACATGACAGTGACTGTTGTCATTCTAGTGAGTCCAGAAGAGCACTTTGTGGACCGACACCGCAGTTCCCTGATCCAGAGGATCAGTTCGGTGGCTGCTATCTTGGATCAACTTCTGGATCAGAAGGTGGTGAGCCAGGAGCAGTATGACACCATCTTGGCTAAAGCAACACAGCAGAACCAGGTCCGGAAGACCAGAGGAAAAGACATCTTCCTCAGTGTGCTGGAGAAGACAGACCACCTTCTTATCGAGGACCTGAGAGGACAATGTAGACCTGTCCCCCCGTGTGAGTCCTGGCATTATGGGCAGGTCCGCCTATCCCTTGGTATTGTATATATGCACTTAATCCAATTGTTTCTTTTGTAATCAACTTATTCTGAAATACTGCCTTACATGTTGTCTGTGTGATTTGTTATGTGTTTTGAGCTCTTTTACCCCAATTCCAATGTGGTTTTTTGCTGC
The DNA here is from genome assembly GCA_030340625.1 of Merluccius polli. Taxonomy (NCBI): domain Eukaryota; kingdom Metazoa; phylum Chordata; class Actinopteri; order Gadiformes; family Merlucciidae; genus Merluccius; species Merluccius polli. The sequence goes on from JAOPHQ010004433.1 coordinate 1,002, forward strand.
AAACGGTAAATAAACTGACTGTCTAATTGTTGTAATGTAATGTAAATACAACCAAGAGTAATGAACTTATTTGAAATTATAACGTATACACTACCACAAACCAGCGTTACTATGAGCACCTGCAAAGTTAGATTGGTCTGTCTGTCTCTCTCTCTCCCTCTTTTAATTGATATATAAATATGTAATAAAGAATGGTACATGACAGTGACTGTTGTCATTCTAGTGAGTCCAGAAGAGCACTTTGGACCGACACCGCAGTCTCTTGATCCAGAGGATCAGTCTGGTGGCTGCTATCTTGGATCAACTTCTGGATCATAAGGTGGTGAGCCAGGAGCAGTATGCCACCATCTTGGCTAAAGCAACACAGCAGAACCAGGTCCGAGAGCTGTACAGCGGCCCCCTGAGGTCCTTTCTTATCGAGGACCTGAAGCAGGGGTGAACCTCTGATATCAACTTTGCGGGGGGACAATTACATAACAATTCCTGAGGGGAACACCAAAAGTAGTGCTGTAACACAGCCTACGTTGTAATATGTTAAATGTATATTGAGGAACCATAATTACTACTGGATAATTGATAGTAGTTACCTGGAGGGTTGTCCAACTTTTTCAAATGTTTAAATCATTATAATACTACTACTAGGTACTAGTATGTATGCAGGTATTTGCATTTACAACCAGCAATACTAAGAACGGCCAGTAGGGGGTGTACTGATCTCATCTTAAATAATCTCCATGGAGAACCATCCTGATACATTCATACGTGCCACTGGCCCGAGTCTACTACACAATCAAATATCTACAACAAACATCCTGCTACACCAGGGGTCCATGGTTTTGATGAAGCCCCCCCCCCCCCCCCCCCCCTTGCCAGCTAACACATAGCATCGCTAGATTCCCTCATGGACTCGAATTCAGGGGGGGGGAGAAAATACGTACCACAGCATTTTATTATATTATACTAGGGCCTGGGTGAATACCCCATTCTGAAAATAAATCTGTTACAATTTTCTAGCGGTATATTTTGAATATTAAGCATTTTCCTCACATTTGAGACAGGAATGAATGTAAAGTAACATGTTATATGTAATTGTTAACAATATGTTTGTGTGTGAAAAAAATAAATGTTAAATCTAAATGTGTAATCTCAATGTTAAAGCTAAATCTAAATGTTTAATCTAAATCTAAATGTTAAATCTAAATGTATAATTTATTTTGCTTTATTTGAAAATGTGTGGCTTACCTCTACCATCAAGACGGTTTTGGGTCGGCCTAGTTGTCTGTGTTTGCCTTGTATATTTTGTTTGTCAATCTAGTGTTTGGCCATCTGATATGAATTGACATCGCTCGGAGGAGTGTTTTCTTTAATTTTGTATGTTTAGCTTTCTTAATTTTCCTTGGTTACATTACACCACTGCAATATGGTGTTCGGGTTGTTTGTGTGAGTGGAGCCTCTTCATCACTAGGCGTATTTCTCAGGTTTTTGCAGAAAATAACATACCCAAACCGAATGGACTATCTCCACAACTACAAGGGCTTGTAAGTTAGGCCTACTCTTGGTACCAAAAGAAAGATAACACCTGCGATTGTTGTGCACGTGAAATAATCAATGTGGATGCTACTGGATCAGAATGAATAAAGTTAGAACACAGAATAAATGGAAGATTTAATTTCCGCCCTGAAACAAACGTCAAGGACCACCTAGTGCATTATCAGTTGATAGGCCTCTATAGGGCAGCACAGCATCTGATGAGGGCCTGGGGATGCCAATAAAGTAAAGTAGAGCAAAGACAGAGAGGTTTTAGTAGATAGGTTTAGGTGGAGTCTCCAAATAAAAATAAATCCAATGCAAACCAATCCAAAAATTACAATTGAAACGTGGTGAGAACCCATTGTTCAACCCCTCTAAGGTCAGGGCGAATAGAATTGAATGACAAAGCCAAACCATCGCAGTTGCACCATACGGCCACCAGATGGCAGTAAAGACTGCTCTGATTGAACGCAGTTGACAGTGAAACAGGACGCAGCACAATTCTAAAATAGACCTCATGTCTATTTTACGACTTTAAGTGTATTTTTACGCGCGTAAACGCGGCCCTCTACGCACGAATCAATGAAGAAACATTACATAAGGCCCCCAGCAAAAAAAAAAGAAATGTTTCTCCGCCGACAACACCAACCCGTATCTCTCCGCAGCTTTGCACCTCTTCTTTATTTGCCCATCTTCACAAGTTTCCATTTTCGATCATGGTCGAGGTGCGCTTCATTGTCGAGGTGGATAAGGAGTTGTAGCCTACCACACCCCCCATAACGCTTTCTACAAAGATAATTTAAAGAAGGAGGCCATTTGGAGGACGCTTGCTGCTGTCATTGGGAGCATCAGGTGAGTTGTTGGAAATTGAGTTCGCCAATGAAAAGCTTTTCACTAATTTTACTCATACGCGCCCGGTGGAGCAGGTCGAAACGCTACGCTCCGCGTTCATGCTTGGTGGCGCTCCCGGGTCAGGCATCAAATCCCTGTTATTATTAGTCAGTATTTTTTTTATTATATGGGCACTATTAGTCTTTTATTAGACTGAAGTCTGAATATGATTATAGCCTACAATGTATTTGTAATGAAATAAACATTTTCCGATTAATCAGATGTCCCTCTAATTAAATCATTGCAAATATAAAAGTGTAACCTTCTAAACCAAGAGGTGCAGATCACCCTGTTTTACTGAGGAAAATCACATCTTCATCTTTAACTAGTGCGAGTTTAAAAAAAAAAATAACGCTCCCCGCTGGCATTGGTTACAGGCAAAGTCAAAACATCCTAGTAGCTCCTTATCTAGGCATCTAGGTTTATGTGATACAGCTAGGCTATCTATAAAAGCACTTGTAGTGTCCATAGGTCCTAAGGTCCCTAAGATATAGGCTATAGATATCTAATGTATTCATACATTGTTTATGTAGGATATACAGTATATGTATAGGCTATATAACCTAATCATATATTGTTTCTTCAACTTAAAAATAGCTGACCGTTTTTTCCCCCCTTCTCGGGGATTATGTTCCCAGTTTTGATCTCGGACGTCTGGTCACTTACAGTAATAGCATATCAGAATATTCTATTAGGCCTACTGTTAAGCCAACTATGAATAATAAAACACGTAAAAACATGTCCTTTATCGTAGCTACACGTATTACCAAAAAACGCGTGAAAATCAGTGGTATTCAGTGAGGTATGTATGATTAACTGGGGGCCAGTTGACGTTGACTGGTCTAGAACTCCGCTCTTCAAGCCTAGTATCTCAAAAAGGAGGACAAATACGCGTCCGGCTTGATGCTGCGCCGGATGCCGGACAGGGCATTGAAAAACCGGACAGTCCGACCTAAAGCCGGACGAATGGCCACCCTACTGCGAAGTGAAGGGAAACTGACATATTTATTATCACATTTAAGTCTTTAATGACAGGTTATATGATTATTTATAATGCTGGCCGCTTTGTATTGAATTTGTTGGCATTTTTAAATAAAAAAAAAATAAAAAAAACATTACATTTAAAATAAAAACACCAAACTATTTAGGGGGAATAAGAATATATATAAGAATATTTTAGGGGGGCCTAACGACGCCACTGATAACAGCAATAACGCAACAGCACAATCATAAATACATATTCTTACCTTTAGAAGTCCTTAATGAGGCTGGTAAAATCCAATTTATAATATCGTTATCGTTTTCAATGGACATCAGAGACAAGCGATTCAGTCTGTTCTGGCCCGTGGATCTCAGTTTGTTTTTTATTAATTAGTGACAGTTTAAAAAAAATAACGCTCCCATCTGGCATTATAATAGTTACAGGCAAAGTTAAAACTCAACCGTCCACGCCTCCACGTTGTCCAAGTAGCCTAAGGGGACGAGGTGCATTAACAGAATTAGTGGACGACGCGGAGGCATGAAGGTCGCGCTTGACTTTTAATAAACAATCCGCCTGTTGTATCATAATGTAACCAAGAATAATTAACTTATATGGAATTGAAATTATAACGTGTATTTTCTCTCTCTCTCTCTCTCTCTCTCTCTCTCTCTCTCTCTCTCTCTCTCTCTCTCTCTCTCTCTCTCTCTCTCTCTCTCTCTCTCTCTCTCTCTCTCTCTCTCTCTCTCTCTCTCTCTCTCTCTCATAGTTTCACAGCTGACATGTCGAAGAACAATGGTCATCAAGTTGAATAGCCTAGGCCTACTGCCTACGACATAGCAAATGAGGAACTGCCGTTCACAACATGTAAATCTCAGATCACACTGATGAAGGAGAACGGATTGAATGTGAGTCTGACATATGCCAACGAGCCTGTGCCCAGTTTATAGCATGACAACCTCCATGTATGATAGACGATTTAAAAAAAAAACAATAAAAGGTAGGCCTAAGGGGTGTGTGTGTGTCTCATTTGGGCCACGTTTGGGCTTAGCTGCAGAGATGCCGCCGGTACCTGCGCTCTCTTTGATGAACAAGGAAGCTGCTCGCCCACTGAGGTGCAGACTGACCAATTAAAAGCTCACAGAAAAGGCTATCGACCAATGACAGCACTCTACAATCAGACCGTATGCAGGTAACGCCCCCTACTCACTGCCACTCAAAGCAAAGCCATCTGCTGTTTGAGGGGACTCTGGGATAGTTGTGTCTGAAGCAGGCCCGTCCCCAGGGGGGAGCGAGGCCCTGTGCGAGATTAATTTGCGAGGCCCCCACAAGAGCAACGTGTGTTGGGGGGGGGGGGGGTGCTAGCGCGCGATTGTCAACCGGGGGGGGTGCTAGCGCGCGATTGTCAACCGGGGGGGGGGTGCTAGCGCGCGATTGTCAACCGGGGGGGGGGTGCTAGCGCGCGATTGTCAACCGGGGGGGGGGGGGGGGGGGGGGGTGCTAGCGCGCGATTGTCAACCGGGGGGGGGGGGGGGGTGCTAGCGCGCGATTGTCAACCGGGGGGGGGGGGGGGGGGGTGCTAGCGCGCGATTGTCAACCGGGGGGGGGGGGGTGCTAGCGCGCGATTGTCAATACTTCACTGGCCAGGCGCGATGAGGCCCACATGAGCGCGAGGCCCTGTGCGGCCGCACAGTTCGCACCCCCCTAGGGACGGCCCTGGTCTGAAGCAATGTGAGCTTTCTGTGAGCTTTTAATTGGTCAGTCTGCACCTCAGTGGGCGAGCAGCTTCCTGGTTTATCAAAGAGAGCGCAGGTTAGTGATGGATTTCATGATTCGTTTGCGCGAATCAGCGGTGAATCATTCACTCGTTCAGTCGTGTTTCCGGTAGCGGTGAATCATTCACTCGTTCAGTCGTTCATACTCAGCTCCTCCCTCCGCCCCTCGTTCTCATTCGCGAACGGCGAATGCGAATGCATTCGCACGTCCCCCATTTTGAACCGAGAGAGGGCAGGACAGTGAGGACATTCTTTCCCCTTCTCCAGAGCCATCTGTGTGTGTTTATGGTTTCATTGCCCCACTTTGTTAAGGGTTTTTGTTTGTTAACATACACTGCTGTTATTGTTCTAGTTTGTTCTTATTATTCTTTTGTTGTTCTTATTATTATTTATTAATATAATAATATATTATGTATGGCAATAACAATATATATTTATTATTATTATTCCTATTAATTTCTTTTTCTTGTACACACACAAACACACACACAATTGTTCTTGTTTCAATAATTCTTATATATATATATATATATATATATATATATATATATATATATATATATATATATATATATATATATATATATATATAATAAAAATCTTGTTTATTTAACAACTTTTGTACCAGTCATACGTATTCCAGTCCATCAGCTCTAACATAAATTGCAAGTGTGAATAGTTGCTTGTAGAGTTAGATATTGACTGATCATATTCAAGCATAATTAGTGGTTGTTTGATAGATCTGATACACGGCTCCATCTTAAAATCTCCATGGTTCTGATCCATGTCCTACAAAAATAACTAAATGTCCTTTAGTCTAAACTTGGTAATAAAGGGTTAATAAAACGTACTTTGGAAAAGCTGACATTTCACAAAACAGGTAAGTGCTAAGAGTGCAATAATAATAATGGTACAAATTAAATGGTAACTTGTTTATCTAAGTGCAAATGCACAACAACCAACCTTATAAATTTAGCATCACTCACGTAAGTAACCTAACCAAGCTAACACGAACTTCTCCCGCCAAAAGTGTATTATTATTATTATTCAAAAGTAATCAATGCAGTAGGCTACTACAGCTCAAAAGCATAATTGACGCTAACATATATGCAATAGCGCAAAAACGTGTGTTTTATTGTGATATTTACCATGCAATAGCTCACTCTGTCAATGCAAGCCAATGACCGCTATGGCAGCTTGCGGTTTGTTTGGAACTATTGAGGCTTACATGAACCACGTGACAGCCCTGGCGGCGACATCAAAGCGTGTCGCAACTCTGTTTTCTCTATAGCTCTGATCTGTCCGAACCCGACCCGGCCCGTCGGGTACCGTCGGGTCCCCTCGGGTCCCGACGGGCTTGGGTCGGTGTAGTAGATGGGAGTATGTTAACTCTGTAATGTTAGAAGTGTCCACTAGGTGGCAGCATTAGTCCAGCAAAACATAATGTAGTGCGTAGCTCAGTGCTTTAGCAGGCGTATTCAGAGACTGCATGGCTGTTGTACTGCTCAACCAATGTTCCAGTAAACTACAGATAATTGCTACCCGCTGTCCGTCTATCCTTTACTACCAAGGATATTACATCTGGCGACGAGGAAACCGGTGAGCTCGGAAGACGTTGACGACAACGATATCAGGAAGAAGCTTGAGAGCTCAACAACGCGGACACACGGCTATTGTCGGATGACGGGGAAGCTAACGCTAACCAAGACGTCGGGATGGCTACTGCAATGGTAGGAACGCTTACTGCGTTTGACAGTCAGACACAAACTTGGGAGGAATATGTCGAAGTGTTGGGACATTTTTTTGTTGCGAATGGGATCGCAGACGAGGGAAAGAAGAGGGCGATATTGTTAAGCTCTGTTGGCAGTCGGACATACAGTTTAATGAGAAACTTATTGAGCCCAAACAAGCCTGGCGAAAAGTCATATGAGGATTTGACTGCCCTGCTTCAGTCACATTATAACCCGAAGCCCAGTGAAATAGTCCAAAGATTTAAGTTCAATTCGAGGGTTAGGGCAACAACTGAAACTGTGACGGAGTATGTGGCAGTGCTACGAGAGCTAGCTCAACATTGCAACTATGGTGATAAGTTGAAAGAGATGCTACGCGACAGGCTCGTGTGTGGCGTTGCAGACGATCGCATGCAGAGGAGGTTGTTGGCGGAGCCTGAGCTCACATTTGAGAGGGCCTTGAAAGTTGCTCTAGCCATGGAGACAGCGACTAGAGATGTGCGTGATCTGCAACTGAAAACACTGGATGGCACCGTGAGTAAAGCAGCACCCCAACTGCTAGTGCATAATGTGGAGTCAAATCATAAAGGGCAAGGAAAAGCAACACCGTTGACATGTTATAGGTGTGGGGGTGAACATATGGCGAAAGACTGTCGTTTTATCAATGAAAAGTGCCATGCCTGTGGTAAAAAAGGGCATGTGAAGAGGGTGTGCAAATCCTCGCCGTCTGCAGGCCATCAGCTTAGGGGGGAAGGGAAGCACAAGCAGTTTGGAAAAAGTTTCAGAAACGATAAAAAGCAGTCTGCGCATCACATAAGCGAATTTCCGGAAAGTGTCACCAGTGATGAGGGGGAGGTGTTTACGATTTACAAGCTAACAGAGCCAAAAATAACAAAAGTAGACCCCATTACTGCACAGCTTAACCTCAACAAGAACATTGTTACATTCGAGGTGGATACTGGCTGTAGTGTGACGATTTTGTCAAAGACTGAATATGCAAAGTTACAGACAGCAGGGGGCACACAAGAGTTGCAGGACTGCTCAGTGACTTTGAAAACTTATACAGGCGAAAAAGTACCAACACTGGGAGCGGCAGATGTTACCGTAAGGTACAAGGGCCAAGTCAAACAGCTGCCAGTAGTGGTCGTAGCAGGCCCAGGACCAAACCTGTTAGGCAGGGCATGGATAAAGGCGCTGGGAATGAACTGTGTTCTTATACATAAGATGGAGCAGCAAGAACTGACATTGCAGTATGTGCTACAGCAGAAGGAAGAGGTTTTCAAGGAGGAACTGGGAACCTGGAGAGGTCCGCCAGCGAAAATTTACGTGACAGAAGGCGTGGCTCCAAAGTTCTACAAACCCAGGCCAGTACCCTATGCTATGAGGAAGAAGGTGGAGATAGAGTTAGAGAGACTCACAAACCAGGGAATTATCGAGCCAGTGAAATTCTCAGAGTGGGCAGCACCGATCGTGCCAGTGTTAAAACCTGATAATTCAGTGCGCATCTGTGGGGACTACAAGCTCACTGTCAACCAGGTGTCGAAGCTCGAGCAGTATCCAATACCGAAATTGGAGGACTTGTTTGAGAAGTTGTCAGGGGGCGAAAAGTTCAGTAAACTGGACCTGAGCCATGCGTATCAGCAAGTGATACTGGATGAGGCAGCCAAGCCATATGTCACTATTAATACGCACAAAGGTCTGTTTCAGGTGAATCGTCTTCCATTTGGGGTCTCCTCAAGTCCAGCCATTTTTCAACGAATGATGGAGAGTCTGGTGGCCGGCATCCCGAATGTGGCTGTGTATTTGGACGATATTCTTTTGACGGGCCAGAGTGACCAAGATCACCTTGCAACACTGAACGAGGTGTTAACTCGACTGCAGGAAGCTGGTCTTCGCCTAAAGCGCAACAAATGTGCGTTCATGGAACAGGAAGCAGAGTTCCTTGGACACAAGGTGGATGCCTATGGACTTCATCCTTTGCCACATAAGGTCAGGGCAATACAAGAAGCACCAGCGCCAACCAATGTCACAGAACTGAGAGCGTACCTAGGACTGCTCAACTACTACAACAGGTTCCTGCCAAACCTGTCAACATTGTTATCGCCTCTACATGAACTGTTAAGAAAGGAGACCACCTGGAAATGGGAGGCAGAACAAGAGAGAGCTTTTGAGGAGTCTAAGCGACTCATGCAGTCGTCTGATGTGTTAGTGCATTATGACAGCCAAAAAGATCTGATCCTATCCTGCGATGCTTCTCCTTATGGAGTGGGTGTGGTGTTGTCGCATCGCATGCCAAATGGACAGGAGAGACCGATCAGTTTCATGTCTAGGACACTAACGTCAGCGGAATCAAACTACTCACAACTGGACAAAGAAGGTCTGGCGGTGATATTTGGCATTCAGCGTTTCCATAAGTATTTATATGGAAGAAAGTTTGTTATTTGCACTGACCACAAACCTTTACTGTCTCTCTTCAATGAGATGAAGGCAGTGCCTCAAATGGCGTCCCCTCGTATACAGCGGTGGGCAGTAACCTTGAGAGCGTATGAGTACGAGATTGTTTACAAGCCAGGAAAACACCATAGCAATGCAGATGCGTTGAGTCGACTTCCTCTGCCTCAACAGTCTGTCGAGAGAGAGCAAGAGGATCGAGTGCTTATGATGGAGAATGTGACCCTCGTCTCGACAGCTGAAATGAGCAGATGGACAAGCAGAGATCCTGTGTTGTCCAGGGTGACACAGTTCGTCCACCATGGTTGGCCGCCACAAGACCGAGACCCAGCTTTCCAACCATATGCTGTTAGGAAAACAGAGTTAAGTGTGCAAGATGGATGCGTACTGTGGGGCTCACGTGTAGTGGTGCCGCCACTAGGAAGGGACGCCTTGTTGCAGCAACTACATCACGGTCACATCGGCATCACTAGAATGAAAGCTTTAGCGCGAAGCTACTTCTGGTGGCCAGGGTTAGATGCCGACATTGAAGCTGTGGTGAAGAGATGTGTCGCATGCCAAGAACACCGTAACTCACCAGCTCCAGCACCACTTCATCCCTGGGAGTGGCCGAGCAAACCATGGCAAAGGATACACATTGACTATGCAGGACCTTTTATGGGGCACATGTTTTTGATCGTGATGGACGCTCATTCCAAATGGATGGATGTTTACCCTGTAACGACCTCAACTTCAGCCAGCACGATTGAATGTCTAAGAAAGAGTTTTAGTAATCAAGGACTACCAGAGACAGTTGTGTCCGATAACGGTTCATGTTTCGTGAGTGCAGAGTTCAGAGAATTCATGCAGAAAAATGGAATCGAACACATCACCTCTGCTCCTTATCATGCTTCCTCCAATGGTTGTGCTGAGCGCGCAGTCCAGACATTCAAGTCAATGATGAAGAAGGCAGGTGACGGAAGCCTGACCACTAAAGTGTCAAGAGTGCTGTTTAGCTACCGCATCACACCACAGTCCACCACTGGGCTGTCGCCGGCGGAATTGTTACAAGGAAGGAAATTAAGATCAACATTAGACCTAATTCATCCGGACCGCAGAATGAAGGTGGAACGGAAACAAAGCATTCAAAAGAAACATCATGACAAGCAAGTTTCAGGGAGAAGTTTCCGGGAGGGAGATGCAGTGATCACAAGGAATTTCAGTCATGGACCGAAGTGGATCCCCGGGTTCATTACCAAGATAACCGGTCCTGTCTCCTACAAGGTCATGCTCGGTGATGGCAGCATTGTGCGCAGACACGTCGACCAGATTTTGGCCAGGTCTGAGGACAAGGACTTGGGGGAACCAGCGATTATGGAAACCCGGGGGCCGTCTGAATCTCCAGCGGCAGCTATGGCAGCATCAGAGAGTTCCATTCCGGAGGGAAATCGCGGTGTTCCAGAGGTAAACACTCAGGAGATGGCAGAACCTACTTCAGGAAAGGCCAACCCATCGGTTAGGGACATTCAACCTCCAGAGGCTCCAATGCAGTCACGATCTTCGACTACACCTGCTCGTCGGTCGGTGAGACCTGCGTCAAAGCCAAGTTATTTGAAGGACTATGAGTGTTGAGATGAAAAAAAAAAAAAAAAAAAAAAAAAAAGTGCTTTGTACTTTGGTGTGATTGTACTTAGTCATGGTTAAATAGAAAAGTTTTATACATTATTTACGCTGTTTCAAGGTCACAGTTTAAATGGGTGTGGCTGATGCATGTTTCATTGATTCTGTGCAGAGAGTTGTATGTTTTCCCAAAGACTTATATTCTGTTGAAATGCTTGTTCAAGGGAAGTAAGCAATTGCTTAAGGGGGGAGGAATGTAGTAGATGGGAGTATGTTAACTCTGTAATGTTAGAAGTGTCCACTAGGTGGCAGCATTAGTCCAGCAAAACATAATGTAGTGCGTAGCTCAGTGCTTTAGCAGGCGTATTCAGAGACTGCATGGCTGTTGTACTGCTCAACCAATGTTCCAGTAAACTACAGATAATTGCTACCCGCTGTCCGTCTATCCTTTACTACCAAGGATATTACAGTCGGGTATCCAATAAGGAGCTGTTCAACGGCCGTGACGTATGAAACGCCATGTTCCGATCGGTGATTCTGTGAGCGATCGCGAGGTCTATTCAAGCCGCTTATCCCAACTATAGCTTCACCTGACGTGATTTAGCCGCGCCTATTTATCCTGGCTTGGCAATCGTGCAACCGAATAAGCCAGGATACCGCCGAGCAGAATAGTCCAAGCCGCGCTTACTCAATTATCCTGGATTTATGTATCCTAGTTTTGTGCAATACCCCCCAGGTCTATGGGGCGGCGCGAGTCGTCCAGGAGCGACGCTACGGGGGTACCTTCTGCTGCAAATGTTGACGACATGGGTCAGTGCCCAGGCCTCAATATGTGACGAGTTGAATGTTGACGACATGGGTCAGTGCCCAGGCCTCAATATGTGACGAGTTGGGTGTGAGACCGTGTTGCATATTCTACACCCTCCCTGTCCGCAATTAGGTAGCGGATTGAAGGGGGACCTACGGAGGGGGACCCGACGGTCTGACGCCCTTGCGGGGGGCCGCGGTCGAGGACATCGGTAGCTATTCCTGTTACCGAGGTTGCTCATAATTATAGATAAGCGGTAGAAGATGGATGGATGGATGGATATATATATATATATATATATATATATATATATATATATATATATATTCGTAAGCGGGGAATATATTGTGATCACTGTGTTTCTCACAACTGCAGAGTTAGCAATAGATTGCCTGGTCGTTGTGTTGCTTATAACCGCTGCGCTGTAGTTAAGAAGAGACAGTCGCCGAGCCATAGAATAGAACGGTTAAACAACTGTAGGAATAGAAGCAAGGATAAAGACAGTGGCTAAGATGGGCGATTGGAAGATCGGTATGCTGGACAGAGATGCCCAGTCAGTATTCCTGACTGCAAGCACCGAAGCGGGTGCTGGGCCAGAGGGAAAGAAAAAGTGGTTAGAAAGGCATGTGAAGTAGGAGACAGAAGTGGGAAAAGAGCGGGTGGGTGCCCAAAACCGGCCTAACCGAAGCTCACCTCCACAACCTGGAGGCTGAGGTAACTAGAGAGACAGCTAGGGCAGCCTGCCGTTCTTACAACAAGGGTTCGACCGCGGCGCGCGGTGATCGCCCGGAGCGCGCCCGGCAAACGCAGGCGCGTTCCCGGATCCTCGTCGCCGCGTATCGAAGCACCTTGCCCCCGCCCCCTGCTCCAGCTCAGCCTGTAATAACGGGCCCCGACCCTGACCCAAACCCCCTGACCACTCCCACCCCTACCCCGACCACTTACGCTGACTCTGGACCAATCCCGACTAAGGCCCCCCTCGGCGACGTCACCCATGGCCCCCACCCTCCTCCCCTACCTCCCTCGTCCGCACCCCTCCCCTGGTCTCCCTCCCTCCCTCCCTCCCTCCCTCCCTCCTACCCTCCCACTCTCCTCCCTCCCTCCTCCCCTCCCTCCTACCCTCCCGCTCTCCTCCCTCCTACTCCCCAGCTCTCCTCCCCTCCCTCCTCCCCTCCCACTCTCCTCCCTCACCTTACTCACAAGAGTCACACTCCTTATGTAAATATTGTAAAAAGCAGTTTTATTATTTCTTAAAGTTGTGAAACTATTTAGATTAAACAACTTCCCCCTCTGATTCAGAAGGGCGTTGGCCCGGCTCCGCTCTCTCTGAAGTCACTTTAACAAGTGAACCGTGCATGTGAGGATTTTAGGAATTTACAGGTTACACAGACGCGTGGCTACGCCCCTATTGCACTCTTGGAGCTACAAGGTAGCCTAGTCCTAACTAGACCTTCGTACTCATTTCATTCATGGTCTAGCAGTGCTGTAGAGACAAACGATTTCTCACTTGAAGGCGGGTGCTGTTGAAGTTTAAAACCTATTGGCTCTGCCCAGTGCCACTCTGGATCTGCCTTAACCAATCGCTAACTGTGCGTTCACACCAAAAGCGCACAAAGAGGAAAATGATCCCGGAAGTCATTCATTGTGTATTGGGCGCCAGGCGGACAAAGAGGGAAAAGAGGAATAGGCGGACTCGGGTGGACTAGGCGACTTAGGAGGATAAAAAAAGTTAAAAATCCTCCAACTTTATGTAAATGAGCTATGATGCGACTAGGAGGGAAAGGTGGAAAATCCATCGATAGCCAATGGGGATATCTCGTTCTGCCGTCGTCCCTCGGTCAGATCTGTCCCAGAAAACAACCCGCGTAACTTAGTTCCTACCAAACATTCGTTCCAAGGTGTCGCTGGAAATGCTGATTGCTGCCATAGCAGAACACCTCTATGATGTCCTCTATGATTTGACAACATTACATTTGGCAAAATCGGTGTTTATTTGGGATGATCATTTCCGTAAATATGATTGGGGAGTAACCCGACGAGGTGTCCATTAACAGAAATGAATGGACGACGCGGAGGCGTGAACCGTCCGATGCGAAGTGGAGGGTTGCTTCCGCGAAGTACCATGGTCACTTACGAAAGAATGACATATGTAATCAATTAATAATACTTTAATGTGTTTTAGAGTTGAAATCGTGAGTTTTTTATTTTATTTATTTATTTTTTATTAGTCGAGCAGACTATTTAATATCTCCCGTATGCAGGCGTTGCCAAGCAACGTGGCCATAGCGTCTTCATAGCGTCAACGTCTTTCCTAGGTGTAAATCAAAGATGGTGTAAATAAACACTTTTTAACCTACACTCTCCAGCCAATCGGAGTAATTCTGTTTTTAATGACTTTATCAAGTAACTTTCCGTGATCAACGGTGTCGGTAAATGGGCTGTGCTACAGCAGTAGTTGCGTGGTGGTGTTTAGCGCGTGTGGCGTGCTGGCCCTTTAAATAAAAAAAAAAGCAAGAACGAACATTCTGAAGGGGGGCAAAAGAGACAAAAGCGACTTAGGTGGAGTGGACAAGGTGGATTCCTCTTTGTGCGCTTTCGGTGTGAACGCACAGTAACGTTTGGTCGTGACGTATTTCATGCGCCAGAAACCACGTTGCGCGCAGTATACAAACGGCAGATGCAGTGAGCATTAGCATTAGCCTGGTTCCGCCCGCCTCCGTACTTCCGCTCAATAACTGAAATTCGCGCACGACCTCTACGTCACTGTTCTCAGGCCGCGCCTCCTGTTCGCTGATTGGAAGGCACATTTGAGGGAAAAGAAATCGTTCTAACATACAGCACCGCCAGACCTAGTACTGAAGTGAAATGAAAATTGAGTGGAAGTACGTAGGCGGGCGGAGCCAGGCTAGCTACAAGGGGGGGGAGAAGGCAGAATGAAGGCCGCAGTATACTCGCCGTTCCCAAGCTGTCGCGCGCCATTGTGACGTCAAAATGACGTAGATCTCGCCGGCGCGACAGGATTTTGGCCCGTTCACGCCATGTCGCGCACCTCTCTTTTTTTTTTCAGCGGCGCGCGACAAAGCGGAAACAAACACGGACGAGTTCGAAGGCACATTTTAATGCGCCTTATTGCTAAGGCTTCTTTCTTTATATGTTCTATTTTATTGTGTGGTGTGGGCCTATATTCATTCGCTAATAAACCGTGGTTTTACGTACGTGCTGTCTACTGTTGTTGTGGTCAAAGACGAGTGGAATTACGTGGCTGAAAAACTATCTCAAAGCGGCATTAAGTTATAAAATAAAAGTATATAAGGTAATCACTCAGTTATTAAGATGGATGCTTACAAACACTATTCATATGAGAACTGCTGCCATACACTGGACTGTTGATGGCTGACCAGGTGTGGCAGTGATGTAGAATAATAGCAATGTAAAGTAATAGACAGACATAATGCTGTATAGTGAGAGACATCCCGGTGAACTAAACCTTAACTCCATGTGCCAGTATTAGCATATCTCTTCTTCTACTGCGTAGAAATAGCAGAGTCGGTAGCCTTTCCTCAGTGGCGCCACCTCTGTTCAGGAGAAGACTGCAACTACTGTCGCGGCCACCAGCGCGAGTATAAATAGTTACCGTGCTCCTGTGACGTCACATTGTCGCGCGACAGCTTGGGAACGGCGAGTATACTGCGGCCTTAAGGCCTAGTACAATAATTCTGTTTATTGGTGGTCATTATTTGATCATGAATTTTATAATCAAGACTTTTAAAATCATAAATAACCCTATGTTGACAGATGTTATTCCAGCGATTAAAGATGTTCTTATGTTACAACTGAATGATTACATTTAAATTTCGTCCTGTCATTAATGGGAAGCAAATTTTCTTGACTAGACATTGAATTCTCTTTTATTTTTTATTTTCCTTTATCTACATTTGTACGGGAGTGCTAAGCGAAGGAGGGGACCTCCGTGGCCAGGGGGCTCCTCTCCAAAGGGACATCTCGAACGTCTCGTGTGGTGTCTAATAATGATAATAATAATAATGATAATACATTTGTTTGAAGGTGCCTTTCGAGACACACAAGGTCGCCTTACAGTGCAAAGTGGTAAAGGGACAACCAGCTCAGTATGTCCCATGGGGATAACAGACTTAGAGGGGCTAGAATAAAACATGAATAAAGAAAGCACTGTGATCATTAGAACGTTTAAGGATTTGTTGGGACATAGAGAGTGAGTTCATTTTGTTTTTGTTTTTTGTTCTAGTTATTGTGTTTTATTTGTTAAATTGCCAAATTGCTTTGGTCAGACAAATGTTGTCTGGACATGCCAACAAAAGTGTCTTTGATATTAATGAAGTTAAAGCAGGTGAAGACATCAGCTCCCCTACTGTTAGAAACCTGCACTGCATGTTGTAGTCCAGGAAGTTTCTGCACACATACTTCTCTGTGTGTGTGTGTGGGTTTTATAGTTGTTACCCCCAGTGGCCAATTTGCAAATAATTTTACAGCTTGTGGTACTGAGCTACTGCTAACACAATGGAGTTTAAGAACAAAACTCATCATTTTACCATTACTCATCATTGTACCATTATTATGTAATTTCTCCTATTTGTGTGACTAGTTACCTTTGAATGATAGTTACAAGGTCTAGGATGGCAATTGAAGCCATTTCACCTGACTGGTTCCATTCTGAGATGGAAGCCATAGTACGACAACACGTCCACAACTGCCAGACTTGCCAAGCCCACAATCCCCGACAGAGCCAGAAGTCACCACAAGGCCACTTCCCCGTTCCCCCACTCCCGTTCCAAGAACTGTGCATAGACTACACCGACATGGGCAAAGACAACAAAGTGAGAGGGTATCGTTATCTAGGTGGGTAGAAGCGTTCCCTGCCAAACACGAAGACGCCAAAACGGTAGTAAAACACCTGCTAAATGACATTCCTAGATGGGGCTTCCCCAACACCATAGCCTCAGACAACGGTAGCCATTTTGCGAACAGACTGCTAGATGAGGTAGAACGCGCCCAAGGACTTGATCACCGATGTCAGGTCCTCACACTCTGCCTATAGGGCCCATGTCAGATCACATAGACAAAGTCCTGTTAGGATACGTCCAGGCCCTAACTCTTGCCTCCCGAGCTTTGTTCACTCAGGTTGCCGACCTGCCACCTCAGGTTACCCAGCCGGTTCCCCTGACCCTGCCTGGTGACTACCTCTACGTCAAGGTCCACAAGAGGAAGTCACTGGGTCCAAGGTGGAAAGGCCCATACAAGGTACTTTTGGCTACCCCCTTCTCTGTCTCCCTACTAGGCAAGGGCGGAGCAGAGTGGCACCACCTGACACACACCCGAAAAGCAGATGGCCCTGTTTCACGAACCTATGCAGGGGGAACCCACCGACCAACGGGCGGAGCAATAGGAGCCACAAAGTAAGCCATAGACTATTACTGGGAGCATTGCTGAGTGTGTTAGCAGGCACGCTGTTCCTGTATGGTCTCCTGAGAATCATCACGGCCAACCCTGTCCCAATCCCGACGACCACCCGCATCCCTATGTCTTGGGGATGGGACTTCCTCGAGAACGGCGGTACCAACCTCACCAACGCCACCCGCACCAACGCCACCCAAGGTACTGTCCATAACCCCCCAATTGTCTACAACCCCCCTGCCCGCAGACGCAGAACCATCCTCCCCTACGACGACCCCCATGCCCCACGAAGAAACGACTCAGACCCCTGCCTCCGCCAGTTTGATGGCGTTCAGCTCACCCACATCAACGGCACCAAACGTATGTACTCTATCCCACTACACACCCTATTCACTGCCACTATATGGAAACGCCCCGGCTCCAGGTGGGAGCATGACAACAAGTATGTGTGCGACGGTCCGATAGGGGGGAAACCCGAATGGCGAAAAGGCACGTCCTGGGGTTGTAGTCTCACGGGGTGTAGAAATGCGGGGCACATTCTATGGGATACCAGAGTCAAAAGGGCTGGGATAGGCATAGCGGGGACCGGCAATCGAGCAACTAGAGCATTCACCAATCCTCGCGCACGCTCGGACGGTACTAGATTACTTCAGGAGGGCGGGGGATTAAGTATGGAAGGGAAGAACATGATCCTCACTCTCACCTCGGTAGGCGCTCACCAATATTATAATCCTCTATGTCCCTCCGCACCAAACGTTTTATATCTAACTGTGGGAGTTAGTATGTGGGGAGCATGGGACCCCATGAGCGTCATTAGAGTTGATATCCTACCAGAATCGCACTCATTAACCCCGGCAGTTACATACTCTGAGCAAGGCGTAACCATATTCAATGTAGAGTCCACTAATGATATACCCACCCACGATATATTCACTCAAGCCACTGGGTTCTCTGAGACTAATCAATGGCTAGCATGGCTAGTTGGCACCGTCCGCCTACAAGGGCTATCTGATTGCGTCGCTTGTGCAGCAGCTCGTCCCGCTCTAACTACCATCCCTGTCTACCTCAACGAAACCGACGACCCCCGTGGCACCTATTGCATGATACGACTCTTTATGGAAGCGCACCCCAAGAATTGTACTCTCCTTGGGAATTTATTTCCCCCCGGCCTGAACAAAACAACTCCGCCCACATTCACAGCGCAACCCGCCCCCTATTGGTATTTCACTCGAGTGAGTACGCGACCGGTAGGCGATCGTCCCGCGGCATGGTGTCAACACACAAATAACGTTACTGGATGGCCAAATATGACTCAACTAACTCTCGGTCGAATGGACCTTTATTGGCTATGTGCTACTGACATTCTGCGATTGCGCCTACCTAAACACTGGTCTGGGACCTGTACTATCGTGCGGCTAACTGTACCTGTGACCGTATTCGTCCAAACGTCTAACGCAACTAACAATACGGCCCCTGAACGCACCCGACGCGACACTACCTTCCCCGCCAGTTTCGACCTCACCCAAAACTCTCCCTGCTACATCGACGCCATAGGCATTCCACGGGGCGTTCCAAACGAGTACAAATTAGCAGACCAGATCAGGGCCGGATTCGAGAACATACCGCTCCTATCAGCTCTCCCTATTACGCCAAACAAAAAGTCGATCACATTAACTATATCCACTACAATGTACAACGCCTGGCCAACCTCACCCGAGATGCCTTGGAGGGCATCTCTACCCAACTCGCTGCCACCTCCCTAATGGCGTTCCAGAACCGCGTAGCCCTGGACATGCTCCTGGCCGAGAAAGGAGGTGTCTGCGCTATGTTCGGTGACCAGTGCTGCACGTTCATCCCCAACAACACAGCCCCGGATGGGTCTGTTACCAAAGCACTCAATGGTCTCCGAGCCCTGTCCACGGAGCTGAAAGAAGCCTCTGGGTTGGACAACCCACTCGAGGCCTGGATGCAAGGCCTGTTCGGCAGGTGGAAGGCCCTTGTCATGGCCGTCCTCACATCCCTGGCCTGTTTTCTGGCCATTCTCATCACCTGTGGATGAGAAACTCATTGCCACGGCCCTGTCCAAAGAAAACGCCCCCAGAGACTATGAACACCAGATGGTCTCACTCCTGGTCGAGCCCTGTCAAGACGACGACGACGAATCCTATTGCGATATGACCCTGACCGTCTACTAAAAACTTACGAAGTTGTCCCTCTCCCCTAAGGCATGAGGGGCAACTTCGCTGTATTGCTTATAAGCTGTTCCACCTAACACCTCCCTCCCCACATTCCCTTTTGCTTAGCCTCACCTCACCCCCTATATATGCATGTCCCACTTCATGAGTGTAGAGTCAAAAGGTATGTTGGCATTCAAGTCTTACTTTGGGGGTGTTACCACCCTGCTACATGGATAGATAAGGACTCCGCTAAGAAAGTCGCTATTTAGCATTTTTTACATTTACATTTTTACATATATAATCATTTTATCCTCTCATATATACACTCACCGGCCACTTTATTAGGTACACCTGTCCAACTGCTCGTTAACGCAAATTTCTAATCAGCCAATCACATGGCAGCAACTCAGGACGATATATATATATATATATATATATATATATATATATATGTATATATATGTATATATATGTATATGTATATATATATATATATATATATACATATATATATATATATATAACATATACATATACATATATATATATATGTATATATATATATATATATATATGTATATATATATATATATATATATACATATATATATATATATATACATATACATATACATATATATATATATGTATATATATATATATATATATATGTATATATATATATATATATATATACATATATATATATATATATACATATACATATACATATATATATATATATACATATACATATACATATATATATATATATACATATATATATATATATATATATATATATATATATATACATATATATATATATATATATATATACATATATATATATATATATATACATATATATATATATATACATATATATATATATATATATATATACATATATATATATATATATATGTACATATACATATATATATATATATACGTATATATATATATATATATATATATATATATATATATATACGTATATATATATATACATGTATATACATATATATATACATGTATATACATATATATATATATATACATGTATATATATATATATATATATATACATATATATATATATACATGTATATATATATATATATATATATACATGTATATATATATATACATATATATATATACATATATATATATATATATATATATATATATATATATATATATATATACATATATACATATATACATATATATATATATATATATATATATATATATATACATATATACATATATATATATATATATACATATATACATATATATATATATACATATATATATATACATATATATATATATACATATATATATATATACATATATATATATATATATATATATATACATACATATATATATATATATATATATATATATATATACATACATATATATATATATATATATATATATATATACATATATATATATATACATATATATATATATACATATATATATACATATATATATATACATATATATATACATATATATATATACATATATATATACATATATATATATATATATATACATATATATATATATATATATATATATATACATATATATATATATATATATATAAATATATATATATATAAATATACATATATATAAATATATATATATATACATATATACATATATATATATATATATATATATATATATATATATATATATACTAGGGATGGGCATTCGAAGAAATGTCCTTGATCGATCATCGCTAGAATTATCGATCAATTATCGATTAATCGTTATTTTTTTGGGTGGGGGGGGGCGGGGGGTGGAGGTGCGCGATTGTTGACGGGGGGGGGGGGGGTGCGCGTTTGTAGCGCACCCCGGACCTACGACCGACGTATTATGACAGTCCTGGACCGGCCCAATAATCTAGACCGGCCCAAAAATAATAATACACAAAATAAAAAATACAAAATAATCGGCCTGAAATCGTCCGGCCGAACTACATGCGCTCTTAAAGGTTTGGAAACGATCCAACAAGACTACATCTGTATTCCAATCACAATAAGTAGCCTACTTATCGGCCAACAATAATCACACACGGCAGTAAAAGT
>JAOPHQ010004433.1:25000-30506 GCA_030340625.1 Merluccius polli
TGCAAAATATTATGACCTCCTTTGGAATAAAATGAACAACATATTTAGGTTAATATAATACTAACATATTTAGGTAATTATAATATTACCTATATTATAATGTATTACATATTTAGGTCATAAGTAAAATTTAAAAAAAAAGAAAAGTAATTTGTCCCATTAGTTTGGGTTTGTAAATCTCTCACTCTGTGCCTGTGCAGTGTGAGTATGAGGACAGCATAGCCTTTGAGGGGAGAGACGGCAGCTTTGAGGTGTCTCTTCGCGCCACACTTCCCCGCCACGCCCTGTTGGCTCCAGACTCTGTCCTGCTGCCGCTCTGTGCCGTGCAGCACTCCACACAAGCCACGCTTGTGTTAAAAAACGCAAGGTGAGCTTGGATAAGTAACGTGTATGTGTGCGTGTGCATGTTTGAAAGGCAGCAGTATTACATAACATGGGATTCTCTGCGTGTGTGTATGCATGTGTTTGTGTCTTGTTGTGTCACTGTACGTCTGACATGGATTACATGCTAAACAATCAAAAGCAAGCATTTCTTTCCCCCTCTTCCTCTCTCTCATGCACTCTCTCTCTCTTTTTCCCTCTTTTACTCTTTTCCCCCTCTTAATCTCTCTCTCTCTCTCTCTCTCTCTCTCTCTCTCTCTCTCTCTCTCTCTCTCTCTCTCTCTATCCAGTAAGCTCCGCACATGGTTTCAGTGGGAGTGTCCACCACCGTTCCAGGTGAGCCCAGACCAAGGACTGCTGGAGCCCAGTCAGGAATGTCCCTTCACGGTGGTTTTCCGGCCACAGGAGGCGCTGATGTACCAGCGCGAGGCTTGCTGCCGGTTTGGCGACACGGGAGAAGAGCTGTTGGGCCGATGCACTGTGCTCCTGCAAGGGCCGGGTTAGTAGCCCAGCCAAATGCAAGGCCATGTAGTATGTAGAAGCACTGGGGCGGTGTTCAGAATCACTAACGTACTATTCACACTAAGTATGACGTCAAATTGATTATGTAGTGCGTTCACACTGCATAGTATGTGGATTTTGTGGACGTGAGAAATCCCCAGATGTATACTAGATAGGCAAGAATTTCCAAATATGCGGCGTGAGCTTACTGGACCACTGCTCTCAACTGCCCCACAATGCATTGCGTCTCTTCAGACGTCACCTCACATCTCCGAAAACGTTAGAGCCAATCTCCAAACGGGCGTCATTTAGATTAGATGACCATTCATTGGAAATCTACAGGGTGACTTTATCGACAGAAAAAATATTAAAACTCAAAGTGGCATAGAAACAGTCAAATTACGAAATCTCCGCTATCGCTGCCGGTTGTGTGCGAAATGCATTTTGGGATACTTGGCTGTATACTTCAGTGTGAACAGTCTTCTGGTAATGGCATACTTAGTCGTTAATTTAGAAGGCAGTATGCAGTACATACTCATTGAGTATTTAGTAGGCAGTACGTTAGTATGCAATTCCGAGCACAGCCTAGGAATCCTATTGAAAGTAAAGGATGAACGATTTTCAGAAAGAGCCTTTACTAATGGATCACGTATCAAGTTATTATGTAGAACAAATTATAAGCAAAAAAACACCAAGAACAACAACATTCTCATTTTGTTGCTTTCTCTTAAGGAGCAAGCTCCATACCAACATGTTGGTCTATAGTTTGGAGTGTAAGGAATGACTGAACTAAATGATTTGACATATCATGCACTCACTTTCCCCACCTCATAATGTGACGCCTCTCCCTCCCGTTCAGCCAAGTACCCCTCTCTCCAGCTGAGGTGTGCCGAGGGAGAGGAGTGGCCTGCAGCTGCTCCAGAGATGCTCTTTGGCTCAGTAGCAATAGGCTGCCACCGCAAGAAACACTTTACCATCTGCAACCTGTCACCTGTGAGTATGTGATCACGGTACATCACATGACATTGCTCATCAATGGCGCAATGCACTATTACACAAACCAATACAGTAGAATATGAAGTAACTGATTCGCTTTAATCTCACTCTACTCCAAACTCATTACTCAATACACACTTTCTTTGTATACCTCACACATTAGTCTCACATAGCCAGACCTGTCTTGGGCGGCTCTAAGCCCAGGATGCAGCAACTTCATCAAAACTTGCCATTTTCTGCGTGGAGGTTGCTAGCTCTGAGGTTGTTGTTGTTTCATGTAGCGAGGGGACTTTGAAAACGGGAACACGCAGATGGCGGAAAGGGAGGTGTATAAGGTATAAGCCCGCCTAGAGCCTGCCATTGGGCGACTATTTCAGTCCCTGAAATAGTCTACTATTCCTATTATTCCTATTATATATACCCCTATTGGGGTATATATAATAGGAAGGACAGGGTGGTCTAGTAGTGGTTAGGGCTTTCCACCCCCAGCCAAAGGGTACTGGGTTTGATCGCCATTGTCCACATCCTTGAGCAAGATGCCTTAGCCCTACCTGCTCCTTAGTGACATGTATCTATCTATATATCATGTACGTACGTTTGTTTGGATGAAAGCGTCTGAATAGTAATACATGAATAATGATTTATTTCTGTCTCTGGGTTCTCCTCTCTTGTCACATTGTCTTTTCTCCAGGTGACTGCATCGTTTTCCTTCTCCCCCCTGCGAGGGGGGACACCCCGGCTGGGGTCAGAGTTCAGCTGTGATGTCAGCCCTGGGGAAGTGGCACCAGGGGCGTCGCTCAGGGCTACTGTCACCTACACCCCAGTCGTCGTGGATACTGTTGCCGTTGACTACCTGACTCTCATGTGTCCAGGGGCATTGAAGAAAACCCAGCTCAAATTAACCGGGAACAGTATAGGTATGTGGATGAAGGTCATTTCCAGATATGCGTTGTACAATTGAATTATTCCAGGCTCATATACACATGGGTCGGCTCACATCCTGATATTTTGTACCACGGAGGAAAATGACTCGTATTTGGCAGCCAATCATAACCTTGGCTTCATCAAGCAAGCATTAATTATCGCTTTTGTTTAGGTGTTGCCTAGGCTATGAGTTAAATACATAGGATATATATATATATAAATGAATAAATATAAATATAATATATCTCCTGGATATGAGTTACTTAAGGATTTCATGTTGTCGTTCAGCCCCCAGCGTGACCTTATCCTGCTCTGTGCTGGACTTTAGCCACGTTGAGGAGGGAGGGGAGGTGGTGAGAAAGGTGGACCTGGTGAACTCCTCCCCCTGCGAGGCCGTCTACCAATGGGATTTGGACGGCAGCGGCCACAGCGTGTTCAGCATCCAGCCAGCAGAGGGCATTCTGCGCCCAAACAGCCAGGCCACAGTAAAGGTGGTGTACAGGCCCAGATCCCCCCTGATACACCACCGGAGAGTGGCTTGTCTTATATTGCATAGGGTAGGTTGGCCTTAATAACACATAACGTTACACAAAGTGTACATTCAGACCTACTTAATACAGTGTCTATTTCAAATACAATGCCCTGACAGTATAATGATTGGAATCACAAGGTTTACAGATACTATACAGTGATAACCTAAAACACGTAGGGTGAAGAGTGAAACTTGTAGAGTGACTGTATTAAACTTGACCTACAAATCCAAATGTTTTCCCGCTCTAGGCCCTGTGTCTAGGCCTCCGTACTTCCGCTCAATTTTCATTTCACTTCAGTACTAAGGTCTGGCAGTGCTGTATGTTAGAACGATTTCTTTTCCCTCAAATGTGCCTTCCAATCAGAAAACAGGAGGCGCGGCCTGAGAACAGTGACGTAGAGGTCGTGCGCAAATTTCAGTTATTGAGCGGAAGTACGGAGGCGGGCGGAGGCTAATGCTAATGCTCACTGCATCTGCCGTTTGTATACTGCGCGCAACGTGGTTTCTGGCGCGTGAAATACGTCACGACCAAACGTTAGCGATTGGTTAAGGCAGATCCAGAGTGGCACTGGGCAGAGCCAATAGGTTTTACACTTCAACAGCACCCGCCTTCAAGTGAGAAATCGTTTGTCTCTACAGCACTTCTAGACTATGAGTATGAATGAAATGAGTACGAAGGTCTAGTTACGACTAGGCTAGATCTAATCGGAAAGTCTTAGCTGAAAACCTCCTCCCGACCAGGTTTGGTTGCCAGCATAAGTTACCATGGTGATACAGCGACGCTAAAAGAGAGCGACTTTCGTAGGACAGCTAACCCAGGCTTTGAGCGCAACGTACCTCGCTAACCCACTAATCGAGGACCTAGTACACCCCGGTCGAGGCCATTACGCTAACTGGAGCTGGTTTGCAACATTACAGGGACGAAGCCTTGGGATCGGGAATCGTTTGCTTTTGTCTGGCTCTCCGATTTGACCAATCATGCTGTTGACTGAGGTTAGGACCTCCTACCTCATTTACATATGGACACAGAAATACAGAAATAAATAAATGTAGAAATGTCGAAATGTAGAAATAAATATAAAGCATTTATTTATTCTTTTATTCATTCTTTTATTTATTTATTTATACATTTATTTATGTATGCATTTATTTACGCATTTATTTATTTATTCCTGTATTTATTTATACATTTATTCATGCATTTATTTATTTATTCATTTATTTCAGCATTTATTTATTTATTTATTTACGTATTTATTTATTTATTTCAGCATTTATTTATTTATACATTTATTTATGCATTTATTTATGCATTTATTTATGCATTTATTTATACTTAAGTCATGTTTAGTCCTCCATAATTGTCCGTGAGGAAAGTAAGAAAAGTTAAATATTAAGTCTTGAACCCACAAGTAAGGGATAATGTACAGCGAGCCGGTCATTATTGCGAAATAAACCCCCGACAGGGTGCTGCATCGCTGTATATTATATTATTATTACATGGCTACAACAACAATTTGACCCAAAATATAACAAAAAAAAATGATCTTATGGATTTAAAAATAATTGTATTGCTTCTGCTATTGAGAAAATAGTCTATTAAATTAATTTATTAAAGAACATAACTATTTACGGGTATGATGACTGATGACGTGAGTGTCTTGTCCTCTCCACAGATATTTCCAAATGCAGAGATGATGCTGTGCAGCCACTATTGAAGCTATACCCAAGCAATCTCATGGGGGACAGGAGGAGGAGGTACAACATTCACCCAAGGAGTATTCAGGTGAGTGAAAGTGAGGTATTCAGCATGATGAAACAGAAGAAACGCATTGTTAGTACTCGGATACTATTGCAATGGGGCTAAGTGTTTTATCCATTTTATCATTTAGATGCTTCCAGGCTTGCTGAAGAAAATATCCGAATGGAGAGTTATGGCCTTAAATATAAAGACAACCTAACCGACATTTTCATCCCGCAATTATTCCCAGAGAGGGGAAACTAATTATTCATGGAAAGTGATGTGTTAATTTGTTAACTGTTATGTCTATCGTTTGTCTTTTGGAGAAACCAAACCTATGGGGGTGGTGGTGGTATATGTAACAGTTGTGTTTAATATATTTGGTACCCCTAAAATCGCCACAACACCCCTACAACTAATGTAGGCCTACT
>JAOPHQ010004434.1:0-7500 GCA_030340625.1 Merluccius polli
CTCTCTCTCTCTCTACCTCTCTCTCTCTCTACCTTTCTACCTCTCTCTACCTCTCTCTCTACCTTTCTACCTCTCTCTACCTTTCTACCTCTCTACCTCTCTCTCTACCTTTCTACCTCTCTCTCTCTACCTCTCTCTCTCTCTCTCTCTCTCTCTACCTTTCTACCTCTCTACCTCTCTCTACCTCTCTACCTCTATCTCTACCTTTCTACCTCTCTCTCTACCTCTCTCTCTCTCTCTCTCTCTACCTCTCTCTACCTCTCTCTACCTCTCTCTCTCTCTACCTCTCTCTCTACCTCTCTCTCTACCTTTCTACCTCTCTCTACCTCTCTCTCTCTACCTCTACCTTTCTACCTCTCTCTACCTCTCTCTCTCTACCTCTACCTTTCTACCTCTCTCTACCTCTCTCTCTCTACCTCTACCTTTCTACCTCTCTCTCTCTACCTCTACCTTTCTACCTCTCTCTACCTCTCTACCTCTCTCTACCTTTCTACCCCTCTCTACCCCTCTCTCTCTACCTCCCTCTCCCTCTCTCCCTCCCCTCTCCCTCTCTCCCTCTCTACCAGGTCTCACTTGTTTTTCATTTATCCTTTTCATTTTATTCTAATTGAGTTATTTAGCTAGCACTTTTATCCAAAGTGACTTACAGTGAACTCCGGTACAGCGCCAGGACCAGACCACACAAATCCAGTCCCATTCCCAACCTGATGGGAACGTCGGGACGTGGGGGGTGGGGCTGTCGTACCGCGTGTGGCGTGACATGGTCTGCATGACTAGCGTGTTTTTTGTTGTTTTTTTTACCGCTGTCGTATTGTCTGAAAACTCCCAAGACGTGACATTAATGAATTAAATAATCGACCCCTTGCTGCCCGGTCCCAGGGGCGCTGGTGGTGACGCTTGCTGGTCGTGAAGACAGACTGAACGCGTCGCAGGTCAGACGTGTAGCGTGTCCCGTCTCCAGACCCGAGTCACGGTGAGGTTGTGTGATGCAATAATTGCCTAATTTGACATGGCGACCATCGGGAAAGACAAAAATGTCGTATAGTCTGATCTTGCTTCGAGACGCTGTGGCCATTAGGTCTCTCTCTGTCTCTCTCCCCCCCTCCCCTCTCTCTCCCCCCCTCTCCCCCTCTCCCGTTACGGTGCCAGTCAATGGATTGCATCAGAATGCGTGAGCACCAAATTGGCGTGTGTGTGTGCCATGCATGCAAGCCTACATCTCCAAGTGTGTGTGTGCGTCTGTGTGTGTATGTGCGTGTGCGTGTGCGTGTGTGTGTGTGTGTGTGCGTGCGGGTGACGTACTCTTTGCCTAGTGATGTAGTGCAGTCATTGCATCAGTCTCAAGTGTCTAAGAATAGATGCGCGAGGAGCACAGAATCCTTCACAGCCAACAGCGGGGAACTTGACCCAAATGCGTCCCGGTACCGACACTGCCAGCATCATGCGGAGATCTCAGCCGAGATCGCAGCCTCACAACTTATGCGAGTCATTGCCGGGGCGCCGGGTGATACAGACTTTTAGGCGTTTAGAGATGCCAGCGATGAGCCTGTATTATTCAGCGCCGCACCCGAACTCAGGAAGGAGCTAAATGCGGTATTTGGAACAGCTTGACGTTTGTGCCGACGTTTGTGCATTCCTGTTGTGTGTGTGTGTGTGTCACAGGGTTCGAAACGGGGGGGGGGGGGGGGGCAGTGTGTAACGCTGCCCTGCCCCTTGAGCAAGGTGGTGACCCCCCCTGACCCCGCACACGCACACGCACACACACACACAGTGTGGGAGATCATGTTACTTCCTTGCGCCGCCTGAATTACTTTAAACGAGGAAGTTGGGAACCCCTCGGAAGTCAAAAACGAAACAAACACACACACACACACACACACACACACACACACACACACACACACACACACACACACACACACACACACACACACACACACACACACACACACACACACACACACACCACACACACACACACACTTTATGTGCAGCCTTGCACTCGTCCCATATTTCCTCATTAGTGAGAAAATGATGTAAATGTAAACGATGGTGGAGATGAATCTCTTTCATCAGCTGGATAATGGTTTATTTGTGCTGTTGTGTGTGTGTGTGTGTGTGTGTGTGTGTGTGTGTGTGTGTGTGTGTGTGTGTGTGTGTGTGTGTGTGTGTGGTATGTGCGCGCGTGGGTGTGTTGGGCTTAGCGCAGGCGAGAAACGACAGTCGGTGGGAAATGAGGAGATTTAAAGACGAAGAGGGAGGACAGCGGGAGGAAGAGCGGGAGAGGAGGTTTCTTGTAAGCAGGAGATACAAATAATGTGATTTAACTGATTTTATGCCACCTTTCCAGAGGTGCAATTTTTCACCAAGGACAAAAAAAAAAAAGGAGCCAGAGAGCAATAACACATTTCCATGGAAACGATAACACAAAACAACATCCCCCTGAATATCTTCAATTTCCGAGATTGATTAACAACAATGTAGACGCAGCGGCAGCACACACACACACACACACACACACACACACACACACACACACACACACACACACACACACACACACACACACACACACACACCCTAGAAGCGATATGCTGCCATCAGTGTACTGGTATAGTTTGGTCGGTTACCACAAATAAAACTGAAATTTAACTGTGGCGGCGGTACATCATTAGGTGTCTGACAACCAGGTATATATATATATCCATGTCACTGAGGCCTGCTGGCGCTGAAGCCAGATTATGTGCTGCGGAAGTCGGCCGAGCTGCGATGGCGGCGGCGGCCATGACACTCTCCTCGTCAATCGTCAGGCATTAACTCACAAACACCTTAACCAGCACTTAATCTCAATGGCGCGGGAAGTGTGTGTGACACTGCGGCGGCGTGAGCAGCGGTTATAAGTGAGATATGGTTGTTAGGGTAATAGGTTGTTATAAACACAGACACTGACGTGCGCGCACACACACACACACGCGCACACACACGCACGCACGCACACGCACACACACACACACTCTCTTAAACCTCAATTCCTCCCTCCTCAAACATTCCTTAGTCATTCTTCTTTACTTCCCTCGCTAATTCTGTTGCTCCCCCTCTCCATCATGCCGCCTCTCCCGTTTCAAGTCAGGCCTTTCAGATCCTGCCCCTCCTCCCGCAACCTCTCCCCCCCCCACCCACCCACCCACCCACCACCTCCCTCATCTTTCTTGTGGTACCTCCCCCCCTGCCTCCCCCCCCACCGCCTCCCCGCTTCCCTTTCTTCTCATTAAACAACAAAATAGTTTAGTTCCCCTCTCTTGAAAAACACAGACACAGCTCTGCAGCTCCCATCCATCACCTTTACACCTAACTGACTTAGAGAAAGCACCAGGGAGGGGGTGAGCGGGCGTACGAGGGCACACACACACACACACACACACACACAGCCCCCCCCCCCCCCCCCCCCCCCCCCCCCCCCCCGGCTCTCATCCTTACGAAAGGACCGTTGACAAGGCAGGAGGGACCGGAAGTGGAGGGAGTCAGAAAGGGGGGAGGCGGGGGAGAGATGATGAGACACAGGGATGATGCTCAGATCTCGTCTGTTCTCTCGTGGCGTGGCACAGATTCCGGCACTCCACCCACTCAGAGTTTAGAGATTCAATACATTTTAGATATACTTTATTTTTCGGCCCCGGCAAACCGACGGGTGGAGGGTATACAATAATACAGATGAAGACAAAAATGTTCAATTGAATGTTTTCCCCCTCTCCCAAAACGTTCTGCAGGTGAAAGGGGCGCTGGGCTGAACTAAACATCTTAGCGGACGTGTACATTAGTACAAATAGTTTAAGAGAACCACTGGGCTAAACGACCAAATAGTAAATACTACTTAGAAATGCAACAGCAACAACAGGCCAACTCCTCAGCACAGTAAGGAGACAGACTGGTTGTAAGGACTGATTAAAAGCCTGTCTGAAACCCGGGTCTTAATCTGGCCTGACTTGATGAGCTCTCACTGATGTGGTGTGTGTGTGTGTGTGTGTGTGTGTGTGTGTGTGTGTGTGTGTGTGTGTGTGTGTGTGTGTGTGTGTGTGTGTGTGTGTGTGTGTGTGTGTGTGTGTGTAGGTTTGCCCTTGTGGATATATTTGTTAGAACTGTTAGATGTTCCTGAGCTATGATTTATCTCTCTAGGAAAGAGGCATCCATTATTTCTGTCGAGCGGTATATACAAGATATATATATATTATATACACATACATACATACAGTACATACATACACACACACACACACGCAACTACTACTACTTCCATTACTGTTAATATTTATTATTCATCTCTCGTGACTAACTGCACGCTTTGTTCCTTACTAATGACATGTTTTGAAACTGAAAAGACATTGTATGGTCACCCACCTCTAATTTGCATAATTAAGACGTCTTAATGTATTTATAGTTCTGAGGGAATAAGTCATTGTTTGTATGAATATGTAAATGGTTGACGTGTGTGTGTGCGTGAGTGAGAGAGAAAGAGTGAGAGAGAAAGAGCGAGAGAGAGAGAAGATAGTGAGATGGAGAGATGAGAGAGAGAGGGAGAGAAAGACAGAGCGAGACAGAGAGGTTGGAGGGAGAGAGAGAGACAGACAGACTGAGAGGGAGACAGAGACAGAGACAGACAGAAAGGCAGTGAGAGTGTCCAGACCATGTTCCAGCGGGAATGGCCGGGAGGACACTGTTGCATTATGGGAACAAAGTGACCAACAGCATGGTCATTAGCCCTGTGTTGCCACGGTAATGACTGCAGGAGAGAGAGAGAGACAGAGGTGTGTGTGTGTGTGTGTGTGTGTGTGTGTGTGTGTGTGTGTGTGTGTGTGTGTGTGTGTGTGTGTGTGTGGACAGTTTTCACTCGCTGGTGTACATGTGTAACCCTGTGGGAAGAATATTTTTTGTTTCTGCCGGTCTGTGTAGAAGTGCGTAAGTTTGAGAGACAGTGTGTGTGTGTGTGTGTGTGTGTGTGTGTGTGTGTGTGTGTGTGTGTGTGTGTGTGTGTGTGTGTGTGTGTGTGTGTGTGTGTGTGTGTGTGTGTGTATGCGGTGGACAGGTGGTCAGTCAGGAAGCAGGTGTTCATCTACATGTTAGTCAACCTGGTTACGCCGCGAGAGGATGGAGGGAGACAGAAGGACAGAGAGAGACAGAGGGAGAGAGGGAGAGAGAGACAGAGGGAGAGAGGGAGAGAGAGAGGGAGAGAGGGGAGTGCTTTACAGAAATTATACAAGGGAGCTAACCGATAAATTGATTTAAGGCAGTCTGTACATTTATTGCGGTCAGAGCTCATGTCTAACGAGGCTGTGGGTGTGATTATCTGCATCCGACGTGTAAATCTGATGCGTGTGTGTGTGTGTGTGTGTGTGTGTGTGTGTGTGTGTGTGTGTGTGTGTGTGTGTGTGTGTGTGTGTGTGTGTGTGTGCGTGTGTGCGTGTGTGTGCGTGTGTGCGTGCGCGTGTGTGCGGTACCTGTCTCTTGATCAGGGCCAGTGTCTGGTAGCCTTCCTCCATCAGCTTCCCCACAACCTGGGGATCCTCCACACCACTGTTGGCTCTGAACGCATACTTCACCCTCTGCAGCGCGTAGGTCCTGCACAGCACAACACAACAGAGGACGGCGTAAAGGACCCACAGACGCGACCAGGAGGCAGTGGCAGCGGCGGTGGAGGCGGCGGCAGTGGCGGCGGCGGTGGCCATGTTCCCTTCATCGTAAATACAACAAGAGTCGGCCAGGCCTGGCAAGAGATTCAAATCCCACAAATTCCACTACGGCTATTATAAAGCCCCTCTGGATAAAGTGTGTGTGTGTGTTGTGTTGTGTTGTGTTGTGTTGTGTGTGTGTGTGTGTGTGTGTGTGTGTGTGTGTGTGTGTGTGTGTGTGTGTGTGTGTGTGTGTGTGTGTGTGTGTGTGTGTGTGGCGCTGGCTGGCTGGCTGGGTGTGTGTGTGTGTGTGTGTGTGTGTGTGTGTGTGTGTGTGTGTGTAGAAAACGTGGAAAAGTAGGATCAATCAAAGTCTTAAAGTTCTCAGCATCAGCAGACAGCAGCACCAATAAAAGGAGTGGGGGGGGGGGGGGGGGTCGTGAGAGCGTAGGTTTTTTTTTCCCCGTGGGCCAAACGCACGCCATCCCCACCACCACATCAACATCAACAACAACAACAACACAACACAACAAATAAAGCCCGCTCAGCCCCTGCTGTGCAGCCGCTCAGCATGGCCGCCGTCTCCTCCACCAATCACAACTGATTTGATTTCTCGGGCCGTTCGCTCAGCGGAGAGAAAGACCCGAGTGCTGCGGGGGGAGCGCCGGGATCAATAAAGCAGTGTGTGTGTGTGTGTGTGTGTGTGTGTGTGTGTGTGTGTGTGTGTGTGTGTGTGTGAAATAATGGATGTGAAGTCTGTGTGTGTATCAAGTGGGTCCGATCGCACGTGTTACACGCAAGTCGGCTAATGCTCGCTCACACACACACACACACACACACACACACACCACACACACACACACACACACACACACACACACACACACACACACACACACACACACACACACACACAAAATGGACTCCCAGGGGACGAGGACATGAAGACAGAGCTGAGGACATGAAGACATAGAGCTGAGGACATGAAGACATAGAGCTGAGGACATGAAGACAGAGCTGAGGACATGAAGCCATAGAGCTGAGGACATAGAACTGAGGACATGAAGACATAGAGCTGAGGACATAGAGCTGAGGACATGAAGACAGAGCTGAGGACATAGAGCTGAGGACATGAAGACATAGAGCTGAGGACATAGAGCTGAGGACACGAAGACAGAGCTGAGGACATAGAGCTGAAGGCATGAAGACATAGAGCTGGGGACATAGAGCCGAGGACATGAAGACATAGAGCCGAGGACATGAAGACATAGAGCTGAGGACATGAAGACAGAGCTGAGGACATGAAGCCATAGAGCTGAGGACATGAAGACATAGAGCTGAGGACATGGAGACAGAGCTGAGGACATGAAGCCATAGAGCTGAGGACATAGAGCTGAGGACATGAAGACAGAGCTGAGGACATGAAGACATAGAGCTGAGGACATAGAGCTGAGGACATGAAGACATAGAGCTGAGGACATAGAGCTGAGGACATGAAGACATAGAGCTGAGGACATAGAGCTGAGGACATGAAGACAGAGCTGAGGACATAGAGCTGAAGACATGAAGACATAGAGCTGAGGACATGAAGACATAGAGCCGAGGACATGAAGACATAGAGCCGAGGACATGAAGACATAGAGCCGAGGACATGAAGACATAGAGCCGAGGACATGAAGACATAGAGCCGAGGACATGAAGACAGAGCTGAGGACATGAAGCCATAGAGCTGAGGACATAGAGCTGAGGACATGAAGACAGAGCTGAGGACAAAGCTGAGGACATGAAGACATAGAGCTGAGGACATGAAGACAGAGCTGAGGACATGAAGACATAG
>JAOPHQ010004434.1:12500-22500 GCA_030340625.1 Merluccius polli
TTAAAAGTAATTGCATGAGAAAGACCACTTTCGCTCCATTTCAAGTCGATAACAATACACCCGGAGAAGGGTTTAAAATAAGCAAGCTCAGCTTCCGAACATTACAAATACAATATCTCCCCAGCAGCACCAATTCAATCGGTGTCACACAGCATCACCCCTAACACCGTCAGGTCCAATTCCAGTCCTGAATCATTCCAGGATGCGTCACCACCAGTTAGACGTCACAGCAGTTGGAGCCGTAGTACAGTACTACGGCTGTTACTACGGCTACGGCACGTGGCTGTACTTCCTATACCATAACCGTTGCGTCGACCCAAGATAAGATATCTGAGAGCCACAGACGCAAACCAGCCGTTTGCATGTCAGTCACCATGCGATAGACACATGGCTTCGAAGGACCTTGGACCATCCCAAGTATTCACCAGCTCAGACGACAGCAGCATCTAAGGCTGGAAGACCAACGAGGAAAAAGGTCAACCATGTGGCAAAACATGTGTCTCTAAATCAACTATTAGCATCTGTCTCTGTCTGCTCTCTGTCTCAGTGGGTCATGCATGTGTTAATACACTGAGGAGCATTATGTTTTAATTGTCATTTTTCTTCTTATTATTATTACTATTATTATTACTATTATTATTATTATTATTATTATTATTATATATTCTTTATAATTATATTCTTTAAATATGCTTAAAGTTTAAAAGCAGAACAAACCGGAAGCGGAAACGTACCACGCCGACGGCTGCGTGTGACGTCAGTGACAGCTTGTGACGTCAAACGACGCGCTGTGGCCAACGGCAGCCAGCCAACCAGCTAGTAATAAATCACCAATAATCAATAATGCACTTTTAATCAAATGTGCATCTCTTACCCCTCAGACGCCAACACTTCCTAACCCTTTATTAAGGACATCCGGTGACACGTGTTAGTCCAAAGATAAACACACACACACACACACAACACACACACACACACACACACACACACACACACACACAGCGCCTTCGTGCATGTTTTTCATAACATGTGCGTTTGCAACATGCAAACGTGTGTCGTTCTCGACCGTTGGCATGACGTAGTTTACCTGTAGTTGTAGGAAGGGAACTGCTGGCTCTCTTGCAGCAGCCGTCGGTACAGAGCCAGCACCTGTGTTTTCGTTGCCATGTTGCTAACAACGCCGCGACCTTCGGGTCCTGGACCCCATAAAAACATGAGCCGAGTGTCCGCCTGCACAGAAACACGTCGTCCCTTCCGACGGGTTTTGCCCCTTACGTAATGTTTAAAATGAAAAATAATACGGGATAACCTAAAGCGCAATATTTACGATCGTGGTAATTTTCATATCGTATTACTTACGCGGGGGATATATTGAGATACGTACAGGCAAATACCGGGACGCCTCAAAACACACCCACGCTGCCGTGTGACAGAAGGTGAGTCCAACTGTTTCGCTGTGGTTATTTTACTAACATGCGGTACGGAACCGGTTGATATCTTACTCGTTTATTCATGGCGACGAGTGAGTGTATGTGTAACTAACCACATACATGACTGCGTGGTTAGCACCGCACATGCTACTCTCCGCTACTCTCTTATCGTTTCACTCTCCCCTGCTGTTGTCATTGACAACAACACCGCAGTCTGCACTATGAAGCGTTACGTCTGTCCTCACACAGCCACACTTATATGTTATATATATATGTACATATGTATATGTATCGTTAATATATGTGCTGCACTTTATGTCAAAGCCTCGTCACTTGTCTTAACGTGTTTGTCTCAGGGTCGAGTCCTGTCTGAGCAACTTTCCTTTCAGTTGCATTCAATGTTATTTAGTATGACAGTCTCTGACGTAATGACACGTGTTGCTGATCCGGCATGTCGCACAGGTATTAGGTGTGAGGTGTTACTAGATGGGGGGGGTATTAGCTGAACTAGTGGACTCCAGACAGGTCGTACTGGGATTAGACGGACTTGGTGACGTAATCAACGAAGTGCCATCCCTGCAGCGTGTAGCGGGTGGTGCACTGTAGTGGCATGGTGGTGCACTGTAGTGGCATGGTGGTGCATTGTAGTGGCATGGTGGTGCATTGTAGTGGCATGGTGGTGCAGCTGTAGTGGCATGGTGGTGCAGCTGTAGTGGCATGGTGGTGCAGCTGTAGTGGCATGGCGGTGCAGCTGTAGTGGCATGGCGGTGCAGCTGTAGTGGCATGGCGGTGCAGCTGTAGTGGCATGGCGGTGCAGCTGTAGTGGCATGATGGTGCACTGTAGTGGCATGGCGGTGCAACTGTAGTGGCATGGCGGTGCAGCTGTAGTGGCATGGCGGTGCAGCTGCAGTGGCATGGTGGTGCAGCTGTAGCATGGCGGTGCAGCTGTAGTGGCATGGCGGTGCATTGTAGTGGCATGGCGGTGCAGCTGTAGTGGCATGGTGGTGCATTGTAGTGACATGGCGGTGCAGCTGTAGTGGCATGGTGGTGCATTGTAGTGGCATGGCGGTGCAGCTGTAGTGGCATGGTGGTGCATTGTAGTGGCATGGTGGTGCAGCTGCAGTGGCATGGTGGTTCACTGTAGTGGCATGGTGGTGCAGCTGCAGTGGCATGGCGGTGCAGCTGTAGTGGCATGGTGGTGCACTGTAGTGGCATGGCGGTGCAGCTGTAGTGGCATGGCGGTGCAGCTGTAGTGGCATGGTGGTGCACTGTAGTGGCATGGTGGTGCACTGTAGTGGCATGGCGGTGCAGCTGCAGTGGCATGGTGGTGCACTGTAGCAGCATGGTGGTGCAGCTGTAGCAGCATGGTGGTGCAGCTGTAGTGGCATGGTGGTGCAGCTGCAGTGGCATGGCGGTGCAGCTGCAGTGGCATGGTGGTGCAGCTGTAGTGGCATGGTGGTGCAGCTGCAGTGGCATGTCGGTGCAGCTGTAGTGGCATGGTGGTGCAGCTGTAGTGGCATGGCGGTGCAGCTGCAGTGGCATGGTGGTGCAGCTGTAGTGGCATGGCGGTGCAGCTATAGTGGCATGGCGGTGCAGCTATAGCGGCATGGTGGTGCAGCTGTAGTGGCATGGTGGTGCAGCTGTAGTGGCATGGTGGTGCACTGTAGTGGCATGGTGGTGCAGCTGTAGTGGCATGGCGGTGCATTGTAGTGGCATGGCGGTGCAGCTGTAGTGGCATGGTGGTGCACTGTAGTGGCATGGCGGTGCAGCTGTAGCATGGCATTGCAGCTGCAGTGGCATGGTGGTGCAGCTGTAGCATGGCGTTGCAGCTGCAGTGGCATGGCGGTGCAGCTGT
The DNA here is from genome assembly GCA_030340625.1 of Merluccius polli. NCBI lineage: Eukaryota > Metazoa > Chordata > Actinopteri > Gadiformes > Merlucciidae > Merluccius > Merluccius polli. The sequence continues at coordinate 15,786 of JAOPHQ010004434.1, forward strand.
AGTGGCATGGTGGTGCACTGTAGTGGCATGGCGGTGCAGCTGCAGTGGCATGGCGGTGCAGCTGCAGTGGCATGGTGGTGCACTGTAGTGGTCACACACCGTATGTGGAGGGACGGTGACATTATTGTCAGGTGTGCCTTAACTTCCTCCATGTCATGCATGTACACATATGCAGAAGTACATGCAGAACTGCACACCGTCTTCAGGTGTAAACGGTGCATGAAAGTGGGGGAGATGATGTCTGTAAGATCGCAAGCTGGTATTTGCAATTCCCCCGCTGAAAGGATGGATGGATGAATTGACTTTGTTAGATAGTCATGGCGTTTTACCATTTTAGCTGCCATCTGTAAAGAATCATGCCATTAAAGTTGTGTCCTGTGTGCAGCAACAAAAGAGTTTATTTGGCAATGTTAGCTTTGTGACAGGAAACAACAGTGGTCCCAAAGCCTTGCATTTTGTATGAACAGTTGCTTTTGGCATGTACTATTTACTTGCAAATGCTTTAATCCATGGAGACTGTAGAAGAGGTACTTAGTCGGGGTTCACAATCGGCAGTCTGAAGCCACCATTTATTTAAAGGAACAAAGTAATCACTGAAAATGCAACATAAACGATGGGCCATGCCACGCTGCTTCGAGACTCTTTTTTTCTGGTTTTCCCATGATCCTCTCTGCCACGGGGGCAGCGACTGCATTGTTTTAAAGAGAAGAGGTGATTAGTAAAATTCGCACACCTGTCTTTTCTAGGGGTGGCACAAATTATTGTTACTTGAATATACTGTATAGTGATACTTCCACTTGCGATATGTTATCGATCCACTGGCGCCACATATCGATATTTTTATTAATACATGCGCTGGCGCTCTAAAAGGATTCCCCTGCATTAAGCCTGCTACTATTTTGACTTACCAGAGTCACTGCTTTATGTTAGTTACTCCGTGATTCCCACCCCTAGTCTTGTCTAGGCCACGCCCCCTTATCTCTCACCTACACACAGTGCTACCCCCCCCCCCCCCCCCAGCACCGCCACAGAGACTAACAGGGAATGTACTTTAGTCATTAAGCAGCAGGTAAGCGTGAGGGCATCTTGCTCAATGTCCACCGGTAGACTGCAGGCGTTGTATCCTGCCCCCCAGATGTAAATGCGAACTGGCATTGTGATCAAGGAATCAGTTATGAATCATCAGCATATCGATGTGTGGTTGTTACCGGAGTCTGACCTGCGGCCTTTGCGGTATAGTGGAAGGAGTCCGAGTCCCACACCACCACCTTGGGTGGAGGTCGGGGTGGGGGTCTAGACCAATTATCGTCAGACCATGGGGGATGCTACTGTGCTCTCAGGTGTCATTGTCCTTTCCGATTTGTCCTGTTAAAAAAGGACACACACGCACACAAATACGCAAATCACTACTACATACATTTGCTGATCAGTGACCCTGATGTAGAAAATCACTTTCCAGATTGACTCAGTCGAAACTGCATTGATTGTGTGTGTGTGCACGTGCGTATGTGTGTGGCATGTATGTTTGCTCTGCTCTTTAGTACTAGATGTGTAAAAGGTCACATACATATCCTGTTTGCTGATGTCTTGCTGTCTTTGCGTGGAAAGGTCAACTGTGTGTGTGTGTGCGTGTGTGCGTGTGTGCGTGTGTGCGTGCACATGCAAGCAAGTGGTGAACAGAGGTTTGAGGCATGTCTAGTATGCAGAGAGATGATGGAGGCCTACAGGTGATGGAGGTGGGGTTAAGAGGTGGCGGGCGGTTGTGATGCTGCTTCGCGAGGCGTGTGTTAAGATGTCAGCTGACGGGTGAAATCCTCGCCAGAGCTCACTGACTGATGATGGATGGCTGAGCCTCACAGACGGATCGATAAACAGCGACTTCCCTATGGCTGTAATGCTGGACACAAGGACCTAATGGAGACACAGCCTGGCCCTCTGTTTAGTTATTTAGTTAAAAAGACTCGGTAATATGTATGATTATATAATAACAACAACGATGATGATGATCATAATGTAATGTATTGTATGATGACAAAGTAAGTGCTTTACATCAAAGTGAAATAACAATTATTTGTGAAAGTAAAAAGTATTGAAGACATGTTAAATGATTAAAAACCAAATTTACAATAGTTAATAGTTAAAACTAAAACGGTAATTGTTTGGTTGATAGAATGAAATGATTGATTTTTACAGCGCCTTTCCATTCACATAATGCTTCACGTAAAATCACTGCAATAAAAATGGCAAGATAATTGAACAAGGAATAAAAGGATATGGTCAAATAAAAATGATGGGGCAGCAAAACAAAAGTTGGAAATGTCGCTGTACAGCCAACTGCTGTAGACACTTCATGGCATTTCACATCTACGTGATAAAATGGAGGATCTGCCTCTGCAAGCCTAATCTCTATAACAAGCTACACAAATAAAAGGGATGACTTTAATTACTGTGTGTCTATGTGTGTGTGTGTGTGTGTGCGTGCCAGTGAGTGTGCGTTGTGTTTTATGTCACGTCGGGATGAAACAAATGTCTCTTGGCGGACTTTGGAAAAAGCCATTTGGTTTTAACTTCTCTATTTTGCCAAATCGTAACGCTGCCACACCTGGTGTTGGACCTGATTCTGACGCGTAATGGGCCATGCCAGCGGCCAAACTAGCTCTGTTGTGTGTGGACCGCACTTTAGCACCGGATACAATGATAGTGAAAGTTTCTTTGTTGTTAAATTGTTCCTTTCAGTCATGACATCATCGTAAAATATTATGTAATAAGCTAATAAAGGCCATTAACAGCTCGCCTGGTTCTACCAGTCTGTCTTGTGAGGTCTTCTCAGTCCCTTTCGCAAGAGTCGGCCTTTTGCGTCAAGCAGTTGATTTGAAACCACGCCTTGACGGACATCACCTTCAGCCAATCAGATTCACGCAACGTCACACACAAATACCAAACATTTGCCATTAATACCTTTTATATATATTTTTGTTACTTTCCCTGATGCATCACTTTGAAGTCATTACTACCACCAGCCGTGCTTCACAGGAAGGCCAAAGTTTCAGTTTACTGAGGTTCAAGAAGGCCTCTGCACTACAAACAAGGGGACTTTATTAGAAACTACCAGCCAACGTGTCCCTGAATACAGATGTTGTTAGTGTCCTGAATACAGATGTTGTTAGTGTCCTGAATACAGATGTTAGTGTCCTGAATACAGATGTTAGTGTCCTGAATACAGATGTTGGTGTCCCTGAATACAGATGTTAGTGTCCTGAATACAGATGTTAGTGTCCTGAATACAGATGTTGGTGTCCCTGAATACAGATGTTAGTGTCCTGAATACAGATGTTGGTGTCCCTGAATACAGATGTTAGTGTCCTGAATACAGATGTTGGTGTCCCTGAATACAGATGTTAGTGTCCTGAATACAGATGTTAGTGTCCCTGAATACAGATGTTAGTGTCCCTGAATACAGATGTTAGTGTCCTGAATACAGATGTTGTTAGTGTCCATACAGATGTTGTTAGTGTCCTGAATACAGATGTTAGTGTCCTGAATACAGATGTTAGTGTCCTGAATACAGATGTTAGTGTCCCTGAATACAGATGTTAGTGTCCTGAATACAGATGTTAGTGTCCTGAATACAGATGTTGTTAGTGTCCTGAATACAGATGTTAGTGTCCCTGAATACAGATGTTAATGTCCTGAATACAGATGTTAGTGTCCCTGAATACAGATGTTAGTGTCCTGAATACAGATGTTAGTGTCCTCCTGAATACAGATGTTAGCGTCCTGAATACAGTTGTTAGTGTCCCTGAATACAGATGTTAGTGTCCTGAATACAGATGTTAGTGTCCTGAATACAGATGTTGTTAGTGTCCTGAATACAGATGTTAGTGTCCCTGAATACAGATGTTGTTAGTGTCCTGAATACAGATGTTAGTGTCCCTGAATTCGGTTGTTAGTGTCCTGAATACAGATGTTGTTAGTGTCCTGAATACAGATGTTAGTGTCCTGAATACAGACGTTGTTAGTGTCCTGAATACAGAGTGTAACACGGCCGAGTGGACTAGAAACCAAAAGTTAACTTCTGCACGTCAACTGGGATTCAATCATCCATGTGATATTTGGACCAATTTCGGGACGGCGGGAGGGCTAGAGAACTCGTAGTTAACTGTGGCACACACACACACACACACACACACACACACACACACACACACACACACACACAGAAATATTGTTAGCCTCTTGTTTAGAATCAGAATAGGTCTTTTTTAATTTTTCTGCTAAGTTCTGCTTCATGCTAACTCTAATCAGGTCTGTAAACCTGATGAAACGGGGACTGGAGCCGCGACCTCGTGGTCGTAAGCCACTGAGCTATAGAGGATTGGGGAATTGAACTGAAATTAAAACTATTGGCCCAGGGCAAGCCAAATATCTGGGAAACCGATCAACCGGATCCCACTGATTACAGAATTGGTAATACAGAATATATTCAAGCAACGTTTTTTTTGTGTCATTGCAAAAATGTAATTAAGCTGATGAGCTGATGAAATTATTTCATCAGTTCCAAGTATTATATTATATTATATATTTTTTAATTTTTATTTCAATTCTTATTGTTTTATGTAAAGCGCATTGAGTTGCCATTGTGTATGAAATGCGCTATATAAATAAAGCTGCCTTGCCTAAAGCTGCCTTGCCTTGCCTTGCCTTGCCTTGCCTATATTATTATTATTATTATTATTATTATTATTATTATTACTAGTATGACATTATCCCAAAAAACACCCATATGGCAGAAAGTGAAAGTTGTTTTTCTCTATATCTCCAATATCTTTAGTGGCCAAACCCTCGACCCCTGTGACTCCCAACAACACCTTCTGCCAGCGGTTATTGCCCTGCTCTCCACGCTGAGCTAGTGATTTATAGAGCCAGTTTGTACTTTCTTTTATTTGTTTTATAAGTCTGTCTCTCTCTTGCTCACTCTTTTTAACTTGTTCTGATCATGTCCCTTTATCCTCTTCTTTTTCTCTCTCTCTCTCACTCCATCTCTCTCTCGCTCTCTCACTCTGTCTCTGTCTCTCTCTCTCTCTCGGTCTCTCTCACCCTCTCTTTATCTCTCTGTCCCTCTCTCCATCTTCCCCCTCTTTCTGTCACCCACTTCCCTCACTTGTCTCTCTCCTCGCGTCCACCCATCTATTAATCTTGTCCCTCCGTCTGTCCATCCCATCTATCATCGATAATATGCAGGTCAGACAGTCTATGCGTTGACCTTTACCTGTCCGCGTCGCCACCTGTTGTGTTCAACAGGTCATGTCTTCCGCACTATTATTCATTGTTGCCCTTGCTGCCCATGCCCACCGCTTCAGCATGCACTTTGAACTTTGACCCTGAACCCCCCCCATCCCTCTCCACCCTGACTTTCTGTCGCTGTGTCCGCCCAGCAGTGATGTTGAAACCCGTCATCATGGCAACATGCTGCGATCATGGTCTCTAGAGGTCATGGCGAGTTTCTGACCGCTCCTAAGGTCGCTCACTCTGTGTCCAAAATGAGTGCTTTGTTTCTATTGGCAAGTCCTCACTTCCTGTCCATTAAATATGCACTTCTGTTACATCATGTAAACAAACCCTATGTGTGTGTGTGTGTGGCAGCTAATGTATGTATATGTATAAAAGGGTCGATGAGTGCATTTGTGTGTGGGTGGATTGGTGTCTGCAGAGATGTATTTTGGTAAAGTGTGTGTGTGTATATGCATGTGTACTTTTAATCTCCAATGTGTGTTCTTTTCAGTGTCTCTCTCCCTCAACATATGTTTACTCCAACACTGCCAAGATTCCCACTCCCACACACACTCCCACACACACACACTATGCATCCACCAGGACCTATACAGTCCATATGCACAAATATCCACATTACACAGAAATACTAGGCTGTTTTTAAGGGTGCGCCGATCGATCGGCCACTGATCATTGGGTCTAAATAGTTTGATCGGTGGATCAGGTGGCACAAAACACACAAGACGATTTCTCTCTGTGCCGCTAAAATGGCCTAACAGTTCTGGCGGTCCTGTTCTGTCAACAGGTGTCTGAAAAAGACAATATAAATAACATTTGCAACTTGCAAGGTGTGTGTCCGACACCACCAACCTCATCAGACATTTGAAGGTTCAGGCCCAAAAATCCTGATCAGAGCATCCTTAGCACCTGCGCATACTTTAACAGACATACTTTAAATACATTTTGAATTAGAGTAGGTGCATGATGAGTGTAGTGTCTGGGTGTTCAACTCCCAGGCCCAGCCAGGATGTCCTGGGTTCGATACCGGATGTCCGCAGGCTACCCTGTGAGCATCCTTGAGCAAACCGCTCCTAAACTACCTGTATCTGTATTCAGTGGTTCAGCTCAAAGTCTATATTAAATGATAAATATAACATCTTTAGCAAATGTTTCTGACTTTGGTGCAGACTTCAGAACAGGTGTGTGTGTGTGTGTGTGTGTGTGTGTGTGTGTGTGTGTGTGTGTGTGTGTGTGTGTGTGTGTGTGTGTGTGTGTGTGTGTGTGTGTGTGTGTGTGAGAGAGGGGGCGGGGGGGGGGGGGGGAGAGAGAGAGAGATGTCAGGAGGACGCACGCCCTCTGAACAGCGTGTTTCCGGGGTAGCAGGTGGTTGCAGGTGGACAGGTGAGCAGCGTTGACCTTGCCAAGAGGCACAGTGGGAACAAGT
>JAOPHQ010004434.1:32500-40000 GCA_030340625.1 Merluccius polli
CTGTGGTGCTGTTCGGTATCAGACACTAAATATATTAATAACATTCAGCCCCAATTAAACTCCTCCTGTTCTCCATCTCTCTCTCTCTCTCTCTCGCAGCACCTATGTGAGCCGCCGGGGGAACCCCTTGTTCTCGGTCCATGACAACCTGAGTCCTGTTGTCACCACGGAGCAGAACTTTGACAGGTGAGCTCCTTTTCACCGCTCCCGAAACACTCAGAGCGATAATTAAACGGTGAAGAAAACGCTGTTCGCGAAAACATAAATGTGTGATTGAACACTGATTTAGCAAATAGCCCTACAAATGCAGAGACTCGCCGGCTTCATTTCTGAACTAACGAGTGGACGGAAGCTGATCGGTCTCAAATGTTTTTTGTGATTGACAGTCTTCTGATCCGGCCCGACCACCCCAGCAGGAAACGAGGTGACAACTACTACCTGAACAGGTGAGCTGCAACTAGACACCGAGACACACCGCGCTGCGTTTAATTTCTACTGCATATTACATTTCAACCTTGAACTGGAGGTCCTGGTGTGTTAGGCCGGAGATAAAGTTGCATTTAAAACCACACTATGTGAACCGAATCGTTCACATACTCGCATGTGTGGCGACACTCGAGGACGTTACCATCTCAGTATTGTTTATTTTTATTTAGCTATACATCTCGGAAATATGTAACCTTTTTATCGCAGTTAGCCCCAGTTCTTACGGTAGAAACACTGCGTTCATTTATCTGTATATATATATATATTAGAGATGGGCATAGATTAAAATATTTAATCTAGATTAATCTAGACTAAGATTGAAATTAATCTAGGTTAATCTAGATTAACGTGGCTCCTTTGAATGATGTCGAAGGTGTCCATAATATGTGTTTGCTACCTAAATAATGACTTATATTACCTGAATAATGACTTATATTGTTCGCGTTAATATCGGCGATAAAATCTATTGTCCCCCCCCCCCCCACAATCGGGCAGACCAATTCTCAGTCATTATTTAGGTATTGTAAGTCATTACACACACGTGTTATGCACGGCTTCGACAGCATTCAAATGAGCCACTTTAATCTAGATTAACCTAGATTAATTTCAAGGTTACCATTAGATTAATCTAGATTAAAGAATTTAATCTATGCCCATCTCTAATATCTATATATTGAACTACTTTTGTCTTCCAGGACTACGATGCTCCGCGCTCACACCTCCGCCCACCAGAGGGAGCTGGTGAGGTCCGGCCTGGACCGGTTCCTATTGGCCGGAGACGTTTACAGGCGGGACGAGATCGACGCCAGTCACTATCCCGTCTTCCACCAGATGGAGGGAGTCCGGCTGTTCTCGAATCACGAGGTGTGTGTGTGTGTGTGTGTTGTGTGTGTGTGTGTGTGTGTGTGTGTGTGTCATTTCCTTGCTTTTCACCTGTCGTTATTTCCCAAAAGCCAAGATTTTAAACAACCGGCACATTAAAGGTTAGTAGCGCTGCGGTCGCTGCTGTGGCTCCGGGAGAGCGCTGTGTGGATGTGCAGCGCAGCGCAGCGTTGGATATATTCATCTCAGGAGGATCGTTGAGACAAACTGTTGCCTCAGTCTCTCCAATTCACCTTTTTATCCTGAAGTTCACCGTCATTAGCACGAGCACACACACGTCACTTCATGTTAGGAGACGACACGCTAACACGTTAGGAAACATGTTAGGAGACGACACGCTAGCACGTCACCTCATGTTAGGAAACACGCTAAGCATGTTAGGAGACGACACGCTAGCACGTCGCCTCATGTTAGGAAACACGCTAAGCATGTCAGGAAACGACACGCTAGCACGCCGCCTCATGTTAGGAAACATGTTTAGGAAACGACACGCTAGCACGCCGCCTCATGTTAGGATCATGTTACATGTTACACCCGCCTCATGTTACTTCATGTTACATGTTACACCCGCCTCATGTTAGGATCATGTTACATGTTACACCCCGCCTCATGTTAGGATCATTTACATGTTACACCCGCCTCATGTTACTTCATGTTACATGTTACACCCGCCTCATGTTAGGATCATGTTACATGTTACAACCCGCCTCATGTTACTTCATGTTACATGTTACACCCCCTCATGTTAGGATCATGTTACACTTACACCCTCTCATGTTACTTCATGTTACATGTTACACCCCCCCTCATGTTAGGATCATGTTACACGTTACACCCGCCTCATGTTAGGATCATGTTACACGTTACACCCCCTCATGTTAGGATCATGTTACACGTTACACCCGCCTCATGTTAGGATCATGTTACACGTTACACCCGCCTCATGTTAGGATCATGTTACACGTTACACCCGCCTCATGTTAGGATCAAGTTACACGTTACACCCGCCTCATGTTAGGATCATGTTACACGTTACACCCCGCCTCATGTTAGGATCATGTTACACGTTACACCCGCCTCATGTTAGGATCATGTTACATGTTACACCCGCCTCATGTTAGGATCATGTTACATGTTACACCCCCTCATGTTAGGATCACGTTACATGTTACACCCGCCTCATGTTAGGATCATGTTACATGTTACACCCCTCATGTTAGGATCATGTTACATGTTACACCCGCCTCATGTTAGGATCACGTTACATGTTAACCCCCTCATGTTAGGATCACGTTACATGTTACACCCCCTCATGTTAGGATCATGTTACATGTTACAACCCGCCTCATGTTAGGATCACGTTACATTTACCCCGCCTCATGTTAGGATCATGTTACATGTTACACCCCCTCATGTTAGGATCATGTTACATGTTACACCCCCTCATGTTAGGATCATGTTACATGTTACACCCCCCAATGTTAGGATCACGTTACATGTTAACCCGCCTCATGTTAGGATCACGTTACATGTTACACCCGCCTCATGTTAGGATCATGTTACATGTTACACCCGCCTCATGTTAGGATCACGTTACATGTTACACCCGCCTCATGTTAGGATCATGTTACATGTTACACCCGCCTCATGTTAGGATCACGTTACATGTTACACCCGCCTCATGTTAGGATCACGTTACATGTTACACCCGCCTCATGTTAGGATCATGTTACATGTTACAACCCGCCTCATGTTAGGATCACGTTACATGTTACACCCCCTCATGTTAGGATCACGTTACATGTTTACACCCGCCTCATGTTACTTCACGTTTGGGCGTTTCCCCCCCCCCCCCCCCCCCCCCCCCCCCCCCCTGACAGCTGTATTCGCGGTGGAGAACGGCGAGGACCTGTCTCTGTTCGAGGCGGGCGGCAGACGCACGCCTCAGAAGCAGCAGTGCCACACGCTGGAGGCGGTGAAGCTGGTGGAGCACAACCTGAAGAGCACGCTGGCGGGCGTGGTCACACACCTGTTCGGGACAGGTGAGCGGCCGCTGGTCGGTTTGGCAGATAACGGCTTCAAGTTGAAGCTTTTTTTAAATTGCTTTTCTCTGTCTGTCTGTCTGTCTCTGTCTCTGTCTGTCTGTCTGTCTGTGTCTCTGGCTCTGTCTCTCTCTGTCTGTCTGTCTGTGTCTGTGTCTGTCCGTCTGTCTGTCTGTGTCTGGCTCTGTCTCTCTCTGGCTCTGTCTGTCTGTGTCTGTGGCTCTGTCTGTCTGTCTGTCTGTCTGTCTGTGTCTCTGTCTGTGTCTGTGTCTCTGGCTCTGGCTCTGGCTCTGGCTCTGGCTCTGGCTCTCTGTCTGTCTGTCTGTCTGTGTCTGTGTCTGTCTGTCTGTCTGTGTCTGTGTCTGTGTCTGTCTGTCTGTCTGTCTGTGTCTGGCTCTGTCTCTCTCTGGCTCTGGCTCTGGCTCTGTCTGTCTGTCTGTCTGTTCTGTGTCTGTGGCTCTGTCTGTCTGTCTGTATGTCTGTCTGTCTGTGTCTCTGTCTGTGTCGTGTCTCTGGCTCTGGCTCTGTCTCTCTCTGTCTGTGTCTGTGTCTCTGTCTGTCTGTCTGCCTATGTCTCTGGCTCTGGCTCTGTCTGTGTCTGTCTGTGTCTGTTCTCTGGCTCTGTGTGTCTGTCTGTCTGTGTCTGTCTGTCTGTGTCTCTGTTTCTGTCTCTGGATCTGTCTCTCTCTCTCTCTCTGTCTCTCTCTCTCGTCTCTCTCTCTCTCTCTCTGTCTCTCTCTCTCTCTCTCTGTCTCCTGTCTCTGTCTCTGTCTCTCCTCTCCTTCACCTCTCAGATCTGGAGGTGAGATGGGTGGACTGCTATTTCCCGTTCACACATCCCTCGTTTGAGATGGAGGTGCGTTTCCGGGGCGACTGGATGGAGGTTCTGGGATGTGGAGTGAAGGAGCAGGAGCTGGTCAACTCAGGTCAGGCGCAGGCGCACACGCACGTCACACACACACACACACACACACACACACACACGCACACACGCACACACACGTCACTCTTGGTCTTACATTATTCATCATAGGTTGCTCTCAAACCGCCTCCATATCATTACTACAACTTCTAATTGCTAGATGTTCACACTTCTGTATGCTCTGAGGTGTGTGTGTGTGTGTGGGTGTGTGTGCGTGCATGTGTGTGTGTGTGTGTGTGTGTGCGCGCGTGCGTGTGTGTGTGAGTCTATGTGCCCGACTGTAAAGCAGGTCGCGGTTGGATGGTGCGGTTATTTAAAGCATCTCTTTGCTCCGTGTCCATCCAGGCTTTGCGTTGTAATCCAAAGCGACTTAAGAGGTGCAGATCCACACGACTAATGAGCGGGAAGCGGTGAGGCGCCTTGCTCAAGGATGCCTGGCAGGCAGGCTGCGGACACTGGGACTAGTCTAGTCGAACGCGGAACTAGTCCGTTGGTAGTGAGACCTACTAGCTCTGTCTCTCTATCTCTCTCTCTCTCTCTCTCTCTCTCTCTCTCTGTCTCTCTCTCGCTCTCTCTCTTCACTTCCATGCCCATTTCCATATATATATATATACTGAGGAAACAGACTGCGTGTCTTTTGCAGTGCATCATACTCTGCGGTGGAGCAGATTCGCAGCTCATCGGAGTCATCTGTCCCCCCGGAGTCCACTCATTCATCAGTGCCTACGGGGTCTCGCCGCGTCGCTAAGCAAACGCTAGAGCGGAGACAAACGTCATGAGTCACCGGGATAAATAAACTAAACTAAAACGCCCCGGATGCCCAAAATCTCGTGTTTTTTTTTTTTTTTTCTCACTCGGGGGGGGGGGGGGGGGGGGGGGGGGGGGGGGGGGAGGGGGGGGGGACTCGGTGGGCGAGCAGAGCAGGTGGCGTTGATCCAGCATCTGCAGGCTCCCAGGGCCCCCGAGCCCCGAGTTTGTGTCCCGGGTTTCCTCCCCCCGTTCCCCGGCGGTACCCGGGTTCGGCCCTCGGGCGAAACGGCGCAATCGCTCCCCCCCCCCCCCCCCACAGATGGCGGCGTCCAACTGGACCCCGCCTGTCATCGCGGCGCCGTGTCTCGGGACGTCCCGTCCGCTCGGGTCGCGGGCTCCAGGCTTATTTCTCCTCCAGGCTTGTTCCCATTAAGGACGCTGTCGTCGCCCCCCCCCCGGATTAAATCCTGGCACATATTTTAATTACGCCGAGTTTACCTGTCAGGGTTAGGAGGACCGCCGCTGCTGCCGCCGCCGCCGCCGCCGCCGCGGGAACAAGCATGGGCCTCAGACGGTTTTTCTTGGCGCGTGTTAAGTGGCTCTGGAAAACTAGCGTGTATCCATCGACCGCCGCAGGTTCCCCCAGCAACGCCGCTGTCAGCCCTGAGGAGCGTCAGCCCGTGTTTTTCTGACCTTTAATGAGAGCTATCGTTGCCTTTCTTTCTTTCTTTCTTCTTTCTTTCTTTGTCTTTCTTTCTTTGTCTTTCTTTCTTCTTTCTTTCATTCTTTCTTTCTCTCTTTCTCTCTTTCTTTCTTTGTCTTTCTTTCTTTCTTTCTTTCTTTCTTTGTCTTTCTTTCTTTCTTTCTTTTATTCTTTCTTTCTTTCTTTCTTTCTCTCTTTCTCTTTCTTTCTTTGTCTCTCTTTCTTTCTTTCTTTCTTTCTTTTCTTTCTTCTTTCTTCTTTCTCTTAGTTCACTATTCCTTTCATAATGATCCGTGAACGACATTTTTTAATTGAACCGCAACATTAAGCAGCGAACGTTTTGTTATTTGTGCTTATAAATGACTTCAAGGATTAATTTGATTATCAAAATTAGATTCGATTTTTTTTTGTGTCGATCGATTAATCGACTAATTGTTGCACGCCCCTGAAGAAATGTGCGGGCGCTCCGCTTCACACACCCGCAGCTTGTTCTACATCAATAATAATCCTTTAAAACACAGAGGAGGCAGATCACCTCCAAACACCCAGCCAAACTCAACAAGAGCTGAACAACCACTAATGTTACCGACGGCTCTGTGTGTGTGTGTGTGTGTGTGTGTGTGTGTGTGTGTGTGTGTGTGTGTGTGCGTGCGGTGTCGGTGTGTGTCTCTCTGTCTGTAGCCGTCCTTGAAAAAGGAGTCGTCTACATTTTCTAGCGCTGCAACGATTAGTCGATTATTTGAGTAGTTGATTGACACATTTTTGTAATTGATTAATCATTTAGGTCATTTATCAGTACAAATACCAAACATGTGCTGCTTGATGCTTCAGAAATTCAAATGTTGGTTCAAGGATTATTATGAATACTTTAGTTTCTCTTGGCTGCTTGTCAGATAAAGCAAGCAAAACATCACTGTGGACTCTGGTCACTTGTTATGGCATTTGCTATTATTTATGACATTTTCTAGACTAAATGATTCATCGATTCATCAAAAAAATGATCGTTAGATGTTAGACGCCGACTATGAAAATACTCGTTAGTTGCTGCCCTAACATCTTCAGTTATAATGTGATTAAGTCATCCATCCATCCTCCTAACGCCACTTGACTCATTTCCGGACAAGCATTTCAACCTCCAGACAACCGGTGCGCGAGGAGCGGCAGGTTTCTCCTTAAGATGTCAACCGCCAAACCTATTCTCCATCTACTTGGCGTCATACGGTTTTTACTTTGGTCTGCTCCCGTCGTCCAGTCCAGCACTGCGGTGTGTCCAAGGCAACGACTGGACCGCTGTAACGGTGGTGGGAGTTTAAAACACTCAAATACACAAAGCAATATTTTAACATCAGTCATTAGTCGAGTCATTTAAATGTCTCCTTTCGGTGGCGACAACCACCCTAGGATATACTTGGATGCATTGAAGCGTGTGGCTCCATGAACTGAAAGCACATTGACTGTGCTGTGCTCCCCTTATGGATGAACCCACCAGGCTGGGATGCAGGCGCAGCTGCAGTTCCCCGCGGCCGCCGCCAGGTGGCGCAGGGTCGGTGTGAGTCGAGGCAGGAGTGCGGAGGGGCCGTTTAATGGGAGTTAAGGAGGGCGGTGTGGGCCACAGCCCCGCACAACCCCACACTACAGGACATGAGGAGGAGCATCTGGTTAACTAACTCCTCCTAGAGAGGGGGAGAGGAGGGGAGAGGAGAGGGCGGGAGAGA
>JAOPHQ010004435.1:0-25458 GCA_030340625.1 Merluccius polli
AGCACTGAAAGACAATGCCCGCTGTCCCAGGCCACAGTGCCGGGACACGGATAGTCTGCTCTCGAAGGCTTATGACACTGCTGCCCGCATGGCTTGCTGGGACTCCTACAGCCCAACCCTTTGATGCCCCACCTTCACCTGCCTTTTTGGAGGAGCTGAAGCGCTGCTGGGTGGATCCAAGGCCATCTGCCCACCAGGGCAGGGATGCTAGGACCCTGGCCTCCATGCGCAATGCAGGGGAGCATGGCCTGGTTCACATGCCCCCTGTAGACCAGTGTATTGCCTCGCTGGTCCTCTCACCAGATGAAGCACTGAAAGACTATGCCCGCTGTCCCAGGCCACAGTGCCGGGTCACGGATAGTCTGCTCTTAAAGGCTTATGACACACATGCCTTTTTGGAGGAGCTGAAGCGCTGCTGGGTGGATCCAAGGCCATCTGCCCACCAGGGCAGGGTTGCTAGGACCCGGCCCTCCATGCGCAATGCAGGGGAGCATGGCCTGGTTCACATGCCCCCTGTAGACCAGTGTATTGCCTTGCTGGTCCTCTCACCAGATGAAGCACTGAAAGACAATGCCCGCTGTCCCAGGCCACAGTGCCGGGACACGGATAGTCTGCTCTCGAAGGCTTATGACACTGCTGCCCGCATGGCTTGCTGGGACTCCTACAGCCCAACCCTTTGATGCCCCACCTTCACCTGCCTTTTTGGAGGAGCTGAAGCGCTGCTGGGTGGATCCAAGGCCATCTGCCCACCAGGGCAGGGATGCTAGGACCCTGGCCCTCCATGCGCAATGCAGGGGAGCATGGCCTGGTTCACATGCCCCCTGTAGACCAGTGTATTGCCTCGCTGGTCCTCTCACCAGATGAAGCACTGAAAGACTATGCCCGCTGTCCCAGGCCACAGTGCCGGGTCACGGATAGTCTGCTCTTAAAGGCTTATGACACACATGCCTTTTTGGAGGAGCTGAAGCGCTGCTGGGTGGATCCAAGGCCATCTGCCCACCAGGGCAGGGTTGCTAGGACCCTGCCCTCCATGCGCAATGCAGGGGAGCATGGCCTGGTTCACATGCCCCCTGTAGACCAGTGTATTGCCTTGCTGGTCCTCTCACCAGATGAAGCACTGAAAGACAATGCCCGCTGTCCCAGGCCACAGTGCCGGGACACGGATAGTCTGCTCTCGAAGGCTTATGACACTGCTGCCCGCATGGCTTGCTGGGACTCCTACAGCCCAACCCTTTGATGCCCCACCTTCACCTGCCTTTTTGGAGGAGCTGAAGCGCTGCTGGGTGGATCCAAGGCCATCTGCCCACCAGGGCAGGGATGCTAGGACCCTGGCCTCCATGCGCAATGCAGGGGAGCATGGCCTGGTTCACATGCCCCCTGTAGACCAGTGTATTGCCTCGCTGGTCCTCTCACCAGATGAAGCACTGAAAGACTATGCCCGCTGTCCCAGGCCACAGTGCCGGGTCACGGATAGTCTGCTCTTAAAGGCTTATGACACACATGCCTTTTTGGAGGAGCTGAAGCGCTGCTGGGTGGATCCAAGGCCATCTGCCCACCAGGGCAGGGTTGCTAGGACCCGGCCCTCCATGCGCAATGCAGGGGAGCATGGCCTGGTTCACATGCCCCCTGTAGACCAGTGTATTGCCTTGCTGGTCCTCTCACCAGATGAAGCACTGAAAGACAATGCCCGCTGTCCCAGGCCACAGTGCCGGGACACGGATAGTCTGCTCTCGAAGGCTTATGACACTGCTGCCCGCATGGCTTGCTGGGACTCCTACAGCCCAACCCTTTGATGCCCCACCTTCACCTGCCTTTTTGGAGGAGCTGAAGCGCTGCTGGGTGGATCCAAGGCCATCTGCCCACCAGGGAAGGGTTGCTAGGACCCTGCCCTCCATGCGCAATGCAGGGGAGCATGGCCTGGTTCACATGCCCCCTGTAGACCAGTGTATTGCCTTGCTGGTCCTCTCACCAGATGAAGCACTGAAAGACAATGCCCGCTGTCCCAGGCCACAGTGCCGGGACACGGATAGTCTGCTCTCGAAGGCTTATGACACTGCTGCCCGCATGGCTTGCTGGGACTCCTACAGCCCAACCCTTTGATGCCCCACCTTCACCTGCCTTTTTGGAGGAGCTGAAGCGCTGCTGGGTGGATCCAAGGCCATCTGCCCACCAGGGCAGGGATGCTAGGACCCTGGCCTCCATGCGCAATGCAGGGGAGCATGGCCTGGTTCACATGCCCCCTGTAGACCAGTGTATTGCCTCGCTGGTCCTCTCACCAGATGAAGCACTGAAAGACTATGCCCGCTGTCCCAGGCCACAGTGCCGGGTCACGGATAGTCTGCTCTTAAAGGCTTATGACACACATGCCTTTTTGGAGGAGCTGAAGCGCTGCTGGGTGGATCCAAGGCCATCTGCCCACCAGGGCAGGGTTGCTAGGACCCGGCCCTCCATGCGCAATGCAGGGGAGCATGGCCTGGTTCACATGCCCCCTGTAGACCAGTGTATTGCCTTGCTGGTCCTCTCACCAGATGAAGCACTGAAAGACAATGCCCGCTGTCCCAGGCCACAGTGCCGGGACACGGATAGTCTGCTCTCGAAGGCTTATGACACTGCTGCCCGCATGGCTTGCTGGGACTCCTACAGCCCAACCCTTTGATGCCCCACCTTCACCTGCCTTTTTGGAGGAGCTGAAGCGCTGCTGGGTGGATCCAAGGCCATCTGCCCACCAGGGAAGGGTTGCTAGGACCCTGCCCTCCATGCGCAATGCAGGGGAGCATGGCCTGGTTCACATGCCCCCTGTAGACCAGTGTATTGCCTCGCTGGTCCTCTCACCAGATGAAGCACTGAAAGACTATGCCCGCTGTCCCAGGCCACAGTGCCGGGTCACGGATAGTCTGTTCTTAAAGGCTTATGACACACATGCCTTTTTGGAGGAGCTGAAGCGCTGCTGGGTGGATCCAAGGCCATCTGCCCACCAGGGAAGGGTTGCTAGGACCCTGCCCTCCATGCGCAATGCAGGGGAGCATGGCCTGGTTCACATGCCCCCTGTAGACCAGTGTATTGCCTCGCTGGTCCTCTCACCAGATGAAGCACTGAAAGACTATGCCCGCTGTCCCAGGCCACAGTGCCGGGTCACGGATAGTCTGCTCTTAAAGGCTTATGACACACATGCCTTTTTGGAGGAGCTGAAGCGCTGCTGGGTGGATCCAAGGCCATCTGCCCACCAGGGCAGGGTTGCTAGGACCCGGCCCTCCATGCGCAATGCAGGGGAGCATGGCCTGGTTCACATGCCCCCTGTAGACCAGTGTATTGCCTTGCTGGTCCTCTCACCAGATGAAGCACTGAAAGACAATGCCCGCTGTCCCAGGCCACAGTGCCGGGACACGGATAGTCTGCTCTCGAAGGCTTATGACACTGCTGCCCGCATGGCTTGCTGGGACTCCTACAGCCCAACCCTTTGATGCCCCACCTTCACCTGCCTTTTTGGAGGAGCTGAAGCGCTGCTGGGTGGATCCAAGGCCATCTGCCCACCAGGGAAGGGTTGCTAGGACCCTGCCCTCCATGCGCAATGCAGGGGAGCATGGCCTGGTTCACATGCCCCCTGTAGACCAGTGTATTGCCTCGCTGGTCCTCTCACCAGATGAAGCACTGAAAGACTATGCCCGCTGTCCCAGGCCACAGTGCCGGGTCACGGATAGTCTGCTCTTAAAGGCTTATGACACACATGCCTTTTTGGAGGAGCTGAAGCGCTGCTGGGTGGATCCAAGGCCATCTGCCCACCAGGGCAGGGTTGCTAGGACCCTGCCCTCCATGCGCAATGCAGGGGAGCATGGCCTGGTTCACATGCCCCCTGTAGACCAGTGTATTGCCTTGCTGGTCCTCTCACCAGATGAAGCACTGAAAGACAATGCCCGCTGTCCCAGGCCACAGTGCCGGGACACGGATAGTCTGCTCTCGAAGGCTTATGACACTGCTGCCCGCATGGCTTGCTGGGACTCCTACAGCCCAACCCTTTGATGCCCCACCTTCACCTGCCTTTTTGGAGGAGCTGAAGCGCTGCTGGGTGGATCCAAGGCCATCTGCCCACCAGGGCAGGGATGCTAGGACCCTGGCCTCCATGCGCAATGCAGGGGAGCATGGCCTGGTTCACATGCCCCCTGTAGACCAGTGTATTGCCTCGCTGGTCCTCTCACCAGATGAAGCACTGAAAGACTATGCCCGCTGTCCCAGGCCACAGTGCCGGGTCACGGATAGTCTGCTCTTAAAGGCTTATGACACACATGCCTTTTTGGAGGAGCTGAAGCGCTGCTGGGTGGATCCAAGGCCATCTGCCCACCAGGGCAGGGTTGCTAGGACCCTGCCCTCCATGCGCAATGCAGGGGAGCATGGCCTGGTTCACATGCCCCCTGTAGACCAGTGTATTGCCTTGCTGGTCCTCTCACCAGATGAAGCACTGAAAGACAATGCCCGCTGTCCCAGGCCACAGTGCCGGGACACGGATAGTCTGCTCTCGAAGGCTTATGACACTGCTGCCCGCATGGCTTGCTGGGACTCCTACAGCCCAACCCTTTGATGCCCCACCTTCACCTGCCTTTTTGGAGGAGCTGAAGCGCTGCTGGGTGGATCCAAGGCCATCTGCCCACCAGGGCAGGGATGCTAGGACCCTGGCCCTCCATGCGCAATGCAGGGGAGCATGGCCTGGTTCACATGCCCCCTGTAGACCAGTGTATTGCCTCGCTGGTCCTCTCACCAGATGAAGCACTGAAAGACTATGCCCGCTGTCCCAGGCCACAGTGCCGGGTCACGGATAGTCTGTTCTTAAAGGCTTATGACACACATGCCTTTTTGGAGGAGCTGAAGCGCTGCTGGGTGGATCCAAGGCCATCTGCCCACCAGGGCAGGGTTGCTAGGACCCTGCCCTCCATGCGCAATGCAGGGGAGCATGGCCTGGTTCACATGCCCCCTGTAGACCAGTGTATTGCCTTGCTGGTCCTCTCACCAGATGAAGCACTGAAAGACAATGCCCGCTGTCCCAGGCCACAGTGCCGGGACACGGATAGTCTGCTCTCGAAGGCTTATGACACTGCTGCCCGCATGGCTTGCTGGGACTCCTACAGCCCAACCCTTTGATGCCCCACCTTCACCTGCCTTTTTGGAGGAGCTGAAGCGCTGCTGGGTGGATCCAAGGCCATCTGCCCACCAGGGCAGGGATGCTAGGACCCTGGCCTCCATGCGCAATGCAGGGGAGCATGGCCTGGTTCACATGCCCCCTGTAGACCAGTGTATTGCCTCGCTGGTCCTCTCACCAGATGAAGCACTGAAAGACTATGCCCGCTGTCCCAGGCCACAGTGCCGGGTCACGGATAGTCTGCTCTTAAAGGCTTATGACACACATGCCTTTTTGGAGGAGCTGAAGCGCTGCTGGGTGGATCCAAGGCCATCTGCCCACCAGGGCAGGGTTGCTAGGACCCGGCCCTCCATGCGCAATGCAGGGGAGCATGGCCTGGTTCACATGCCCCCTGTAGACCAGTGTATTGCCTTGCTGGTCCTCTCACCAGATGAAGCACTGAAAGACAATGCCCGCTGTCCCAGGCCACAGTGCCGGGACACGGATAGTCTGCTCTCGAAGGCTTATGACACTGCTGCCCGCATGGCTTGCTGGGACTCCTACAGCCCAACCCTTTGATGCCCCACCTTCACCTGCCTTTTTGGAGGAGCTGAAGCGCTGCTGGGTGGATCCAAGGCCATCTGCCCACCAGGGCAGGGATGCTAGGACCCTGGCCTCCATGCGCAATGCAGGGGAGCATGGCCTGGTTCACATGCCCCCTGTAGACCAGTGTATTGCCTCGCTGGTCCTCTCACCAGATGAAGCACTGAAAGACTATGCCCGCTGTCCCAGGCCACAGTGCCGGGTCACGGATAGTCTGCTCTTAAAGGCTTATGACACACATGCCTTTTTGGAGGAGCTGAAGCGCTGCTGGGTGGATCCAAGGCCATCTGCCCACCAGGGCAGGGTTGCTAGGACCCTGCCCTCCATGCGCAATGCAGGGGAGCATGGCCTGGTTCACATGCCCCCTGTAGACCAGTGTATTGCCTTGCTGGTCCTCTCACCAGATGAAGCACTGAAAGACAATGCCCGCTGTCCCAGGCCACAGTGCCGGGACACGGATAGTCTGCTCTCGAAGGCTTATGACACTGCTGCCCGCATGGCTTGCTGGGACTCCTACAGCCCAACCCTTTGATGCCCCACCTTCACCTGCCTTTTTGGAGGAGCTGAAGCGCTGCTGGGTGGATCCAAGGCCATCTGCCCACCAGGGCAGGGATGCTAGGACCCTGGCCTCCATGCGCAATGCAGGGGAGCATGGCCTGGTTCACATGCCCCCTGTAGACCAGTGTATTGCCTCGCTGGTCCTCTCACCAGATGAAGCACTGAAAGACTATGCCCGCTGTCCCAGGCCACAGTGCCGGGTCACGGATAGTCTGCTCTTAAAGGCTTATGACACACATGCCTTTTTGGAGGAGCTGAAGCGCTGCTGGGTGGATCCAAGGCCATCTGCCCACCAGGGCAGGGTTGCTAGGACCCGGCCCTCCATGCGCAATGCAGGGGAGCATGGCCTGGTTCACATGCCCCCTGTAGACCAGTGTATTGCCTTGCTGGTCCTCTCACCAGATGAAGCACTGAAAGACAATGCCCGCTGTCCCAGGCCACAGTGCCGGGACACGGATAGTCTGCTCTCGAAGGCTTATGACACTGCTGCCCGCATGGCTTGCTGGGACTCCTACAGCCCAACCCTTTGATGCCCCACCTTCACCTGCCTTTTTGGAGGAGCTGAAGCGCTGCTGGGTGGATCCAAGGCCATCTGCCCACCAGGGCAGGGATGCTAGGACCCTGGCCTCCATGCGCAATGCAGGGGAGCATGGCCTGGTTCACATGCCCCCTGTAGACCAGTGTATTGCCTCGCTGGTCCTCTCACCAGATGAAGCACTGAAAGACTATGCCCGCTGTCCCAGGCCACAGTGCCGGGTCACGGATAGTCTGCTCTTAAAGGCTTATGACACACATGCCTTTTTGGAGGAGCTGAAGCGCTGCTGGGTGGATCCAAGGCCATCTGCCCACCAGGGCAGGGTTGCTAGGACCCGGCCCTCCATGCGCAATGCAGGGGAGCATGGCCTGGTTCACATGCCCCCTGTAGACCAGTGTATTGCCTTGCTGGTCCTCTCACCAGATGAAGCACTGAAAGACAATGCCCGCTGTCCCAGGCCACAGTGCCGGGACACGGATAGTCTGCTCTCGAAGGCTTATGACACTGCTGCCCGCATGGCTTGCTGGGACTCCTACAGCCCAACCCTTTGATGCCCCACCTTCACCTGCCTTTTTGGAGGAGCTGAAGCGCTGCTGGGTGGATCCAAGGCCATCTGCCCACCAGGGAAGGGTTGCTAGGACCCTGCCCTCCATGCGCAATGCAGGGGAGCATGGCCTGGTTCACATGCCCCCTGTAGACCAGTGTATTGCCTCGCTGGTCCTCTCACCAGATGAAGCACTGAAAGACTATGCCCGCTGTCCCAGGCCACAGTGCCGGGACACGGATAGTCTGCTCTCGAAGGCTTATGACACTGCTGCCCGCATGGCTTGCTGGGACTCCTACAGCCCAACCCTTTGATGCCCCACCTTCACCTGCCTTTTTGGAGGAGCTGAAGCGCTGCTGGGTGGATCCAAGGCCTCCATGCGCAATGCAGGGGAGCATGGCCTGGTTCACATGCCCCCTGTAGACCAGTGTATTGCCTCGCTGGGTCCTCTCACCAGATGAAGCACTGAAAGACGATGCCCGCTGTCCCAGGCCACAGTGCCGGGACACGGCTAGTCTGCTCTCGAAGGCTTATGACGCTGCTGCCCGCATGGCTTGCTGGGACTCCTACAGCCCAACCCTTTGATGCCCCACCTTCACCTGCCTTTTTGGAGGAGCTGAAGCGCTGCTGGGTGGATCCAAGGCCATCTGCCCACCAGGGCAGGGATGCTAGGACCCCTGGCCTCCATGCGCAATCCAGGGGAGCATGGCCTGGTTCACATGCCCCCTGTAGACCAGTGTATTGCCTCGCTGGTCCTCTCACCAGATGAAGCACTGAAAGACTATGCCCGCTGTCCCAGGCCACAGTGCCGGGTCACGGATAGTCTGCTCTTAAAGGCTTATGACACACATGCCTTTTTGGAGGAGCTGAAGCGCTGCTGGGTGGATCCAAGGCCATCTGCCCACCAGGGCAGGGTTGCTAGGACCCTGCCCTCCATGCGCAATGCAGGGGAGCATGGCCTGGTTCACATGCCCCCTGTAGACCAGTGTATTGCCTTGCTGGTCCTCTCACCAGATGAAGCACTGAAAGACAATGCCCGCTGTCCCAGGCCACAGTGCCGGGACACGGATAGTCTGCTCTCGAAGGCTTATGACACTGCTGCCCGCATGGCTTGCTGGGACTCCTACAGCCCAACCCTTTGATGCCCCACCTTCACCTGCCTTTTTGGAGGAGCTGAAGCGCTGCTGGGTGGATCCAAGGCCATCTGCCCACCAGGGAAGGGTTGCTAGGACCCTGCCCTCCATGCGCAATGCAGGGGAGCATGGCCTGGTTCACATGCCCCCTGTAGACCAGTGTATTGCCTTGCTGGTCCTCTCACCAGATGAAGCACTGAAAGACAATGCCCGCTGTCCCAGGCCACAGTGCCGGGACACGGATAGTCTGCTCTCGAAGGCTTATGACACTGCTGCCCGCATGGCTTGCTGGGACTCCTACAGCCCAACCCTTTGATGCCCCACCTTCACCTGCCTTTTTGGAGGAGCTGAAGCGCTGCTGGGTGGATCCAAGGCCATCTGCCCACCAGGGCAGGGATGCTAGGACCCTGGCCTCCATGCGCAATGCAGGGGAGCATGGCCTGGTTCACATGCCCCCTGTAGACCAGTGTATTGCCTCGCTGGTCCTCTCACCAGATGAAGCACTGAAAGACTATGCCCGCTGTCCCAGGCCACAGTGCCGGGTCACGGATAGTCTGCTCTTAAAGGCTTATGACACACATGCCTTTTTGGAGGAGCTGAAGCGCTGCTGGGTGGATCCAAGGCCATCTGCCCACCAGGGCAGGGTTGCTAGGACCCGGCCCTCCATGCGCAATGCAGGGGAGCATGGCCTGGTTCACATGCCCCCTGTAGACCAGTGTATTGCCTTGCTGGTCCTCTCACCAGATGAAGCACTGAAAGACAATGCCCGCTGTCCCAGGCCACAGTGCCGGGACACGGATAGTCTGCTCTCGAAGGCTTATGACACTGCTGCCCGCATGGCTTGCTGGGACTCCTACAGCCCAACCCTTTGATGCCCCACCTTCACCTGCCTTTTTGGAGGAGCTGAAGCGCTGCTGGGTGGATCCAAGGCCATCTGCCCACCAGGGCAGGGATGCTAGGACCCTGGCCTCCATGCGCAATGCAGGGGAGCATGGCCTGGTTCACATGCCCCCTGTAGACCAGTGTATTGCCTCGCTGGTCCTCTCACCAGATGAAGCACTGAAAGACTATGCCCGCTGTCCCAGGCCACAGTGCCGGGTCACGGATAGTCTGCTCTTAAAGGCTTATGACACACATGCCTTTTTGGAGGAGCTGAAGCGCTGCTGGGTGGATCCAAGGCCATCTGCCCACCAGGGCAGGGTTGCTAGGACCCGGCCCTCCATGCGCAATGCAGGGGAGCATGGCCTGGTTCACATGCCCCCTGTAGACCAGTGTATTGCCTTGCTGGTCCTCTCACCAGATGAAGCACTGAAAGACAATGCCCGCTGTCCCAGGCCACAGTGCCGGGACACGGATAGTCTGCTCTCGAAGGCTTATGACACTGCTGCCCGCATGGCTTGCTGGGACTCCTACAGCCCAACCCTTTGATGCCCCACCTTCACCTGCCTTTTTGGAGGAGCTGAAGCGCTGCTGGGTGGATCCAAGGCCATCTGCCCACCAGGGAAGGGTTGCTAGGACCCTGCCCTCCATGCGCAATGCAGGGGAGCATGGCCTGGTTCACATGCCCCCTGTAGACCAGTGTATTGCCTTGCTGGTCCTCTCACCAGATGAAGCACTGAAAGACAATGCCCGCTGTCCCAGGCCACAGTGCCGGGACACGGATAGTCTGCTCTCGAAGGCTTATGACACTGCTGCCCGCATGGCTTGCTGGGACTCCTACAG
This sequence comes from Merluccius polli, assembly GCA_030340625.1. NCBI lineage: Eukaryota > Metazoa > Chordata > Actinopteri > Gadiformes > Merlucciidae > Merluccius > Merluccius polli. The sequence continues at coordinate 10,203 of JAOPHQ010004435.1, forward strand.
CCCAACCCTTTGATGCCCCACCTTCACCTGCCTTTTTGGAGGAGCTGAAGCGCTGCTGGGTGGATCCAAGGCCATCTGCCCACCAGGGCAGGGTTGCTAGGACCCGGCCCTCCATGCGCAATGCAGGGGAGCATGGCCTGGTTCACATGCCCCCTGTAGACCAGTGTATTGCCTCGCTGGTCCTCTCACCAGATGAAGCACTGAAAGACTATGCCCGCTGTCCCAGGCCACAGTGCCGGGTCACGGATAGTCTGTTCTTAAAGGCTTATGACACACATGCCTTTTTGGAGGAGCTGAAGCGCTGCTGGGTGGATCCAAGGCCATCTGCCCACCAGGGCAGGGTTGCTAGGACCCTGCCCTCCATGCGCAATGCAGGGGAGCATGGCCTGGTTCACATGCCCCCTGTAGACCAGTGTATTGCCTCGCTGGTCCTCTCACCAGATGAAGCACTGAAAGACTATGCCCGCTGTCCCAGGCCACAGTGCCGGGTCACGGATAGTCTGTTCTTAAAGGCTTATGACACACATGCCTTTTTGGAGGAGCTGAAGCGCTGCTGGGTGGATCCAAGGCCATCTGCCCACCAGGGCAGGGTTGCTAGGACCCTGGCCTCCATGCGCAATGCAGGGGAGCATGGCCTGGTTCACATGCCCCCTGTAGACCAGTGTATTGCCTCGCTGGTCCTCTCACCAGATGAAGCACTGAAAGACTATGCCCGCTGTCCCAGGCCACAGTGCCATGTCAAGGATAGTCTCTTCTTAAAGGCTTATGACACACATGCCTTTTTGGAGGAGCTGAAGCGCTGCTGGGTGGATCCAAGGCCATCTGCCCACCAGGGCAGGGTTGCTAGGACCCGGCCCTCCATGCGCAATGCAGGGGAGCATGGCCTGGTTCACATGCCCCCTGTAGACCAGTGTATTGCCTTGCTGGTCCTCTCACCAGATGAAGCACTGAAAGACAATGCCCGCTGTCCCAGGCCACAGTGCCGGGACACGGATAGTCTGCTCTCGAAGGCTTATGACACTGCTGCCTGCATGGCTTGCTGGGACTCCTACAGCCCAACCCTTTGATGCCCCACCTTCACCTGCCTTTTTGGAGGAGCTGAAGCGCTGCTGGGTGGATCCAAGGCCATCTGCCCACCAGGGCAGGGATGCTAGGACTCTGCCCTCCATGCGCAATGCAGGGGAGCATGGCCTGGTTCACATGCCCCCTGTAGACCAGTGTATTGCCTCGCTGGTCCTCTCACCAGATGAAGCACTGAAAGACTATGCCCGCTGTCCCAGGCCACAGTGCCGGGTCACGGATAGTCTGCTCTTAAAGGCTTATGACACACATGCCTTTTTGGAGGAGCTGAAGCGCTGCTGGGTGGATCCAAGGCCATCTGCCCACCAGGGCAGGGTTGCTAGGACCCGGCCCTCCATGCGCAATGCAGGGGAGCATGGCCTGGTTCACATGCCCCCTGTAGACCAGTGTATTGCCTTGCTGGTCCTCTCACCAGATGAAGCACTGAAAGACAATGCCCGCTGTCCCAGGCCACAGTGCCGGGACACGGATAGTCTGCTCTCGAAGGCTTATGACACTGCTGCCCGCATGGCTTGCTGGGACTCCTACAGCCCAACCCTTTGATGCCCCACCTTCACCTGCCTTTTTGGAGGAGCTGAAGCGCTGCTGGGTGGATCCAAGGCCATCTGCCCACCAGGGAAGGGTTGCTAGGACCCTGCCCTCCATGCGCAATGCAGGGGAGCATGGCCTGGTTCACATGCCCCCTGTAGACCAGTGTATTGCCTCGCTGGTCCTCTCACCAGATGAAGCACTGAAAGACAATGCCCGCTGTCCCAGGCCACAGTGCCGGGACACGGATAGTCTGCTCTCGAAGGCTTATGACACTGCTGCCCGCATGGCTTGCTGGGACTCCTACAGCCCAACCCTTTGATGCCCCACCTTCACCTGCCTTTTTGGAGGAGCTGAAGCGCTGCTGGGTGGATCCAAGGCCATCTGCCCACCAGGGCAGGGATGCTAGGACCCTGGCCTCCATGCGCAATGCAGGGGAGCATGGCCTGGTTCACATGCCCCCTGTAGACCAGTGTATTGCCTCGCTGGTCCTCTCACCAGATGAAGCACTGAAAGACTATGCCCGCTGTCCCAGGCCACAGTGCCGGGTCACGGATAGTCTGCTCTTAAAGGCTTATGACACACATGCCTTTTTGGAGGAGCTGAAGCGCTGCTGGGTGGATCCAAGGCCATCTGCCCACCAGGGCAGGGTTGCTAGGACCCGGCCCTCCATGCGCAATGCAGGGGAGCATGGCCTGGTTCACATGCCCCCTGTAGACCAGTGTATTGCCTTGCTGGTCCTCTCACCAGATGAAGCACTGAAAGACAATGCCCGCTGTCCCAGGCCACAGTGCCGGGACACGGATAGTCTGCTCTCGAAGGCTTATGACACTGCTGCCCGCATGGCTTGCTGGGACTCCTACAGCCCAACCCTTTGATGCCCCACCTTCACCTGCCTTTTTGGAGGAGCTGAAGCGCTGCTGGGTGGATCCAAGGCCATCTGCCCACCAGGGCAGGGATGCTAGGACCCTGGCCTCCATGCGCAATGCAGGGGAGCATGGCCTGGTTCACATGCCCCCTGTAGACCAGTGTATTGCCTCGCTGGTCCTCTCACCAGATGAAGCACTGAAAGACTATGCCCGCTGTCCCAGGCCACAGTGCCGGGTCACGGATAGTCTGCTCTTAAAGGCTTATGACACACATGCCTTTTTGGAGGAGCTGAAGCGCTGCTGGGTGGATCCAAGGCCATCTGCCCACCAGGGCAGGGTTGCTAGGACCCTGCCCTCCATGCGCAATGCAGGGGAGCATGGCCTGGTTCACATGCCCCCTGTAGACCAGTGTATTGCCTTGCTGGTCCTCTCACCAGATGAAGCACTGAAAGACAATGCCCGCTGTCCCAGGCCACAGTGCCGGGACACGGATAGTCTGCTCTCGAAGGCTTATGACACTGCTGCCCGCATGGCTTGCTGGGACTCCTACAGCCCAACCCTTTGATGCCCCACCTTCACCTGCCTTTTTGGAGGAGCTGAAGCGCTGCTGGGTGGATCCAAGGCCATCTGCCCACCAGGGCAGGGTTGCTAGGACCCTGCCCTCCATGCGCAATGCAGGGGAGCATGGCCTGGTTCACATGCCCCCTGTAGACCAGTGTATTGCCTTGCTGGTCCTCTCACCAGATGAAGCACTGAAAGACAATGCCCGCTGTCCCAGGCCACAGTGCCGGGACACGGATAGTCTGCTCTCGAAGGCTTATGACACTGCTGCCCGCATGGCTTGCTGGGACTCCTACAGCCCAACCCTTTGATGCCCCACCTTCACCTGCCTTTTTGGAGGAGCTGAAGCGCTGCTGGGTGGATCCAAGGCCATCTGCCCACCAGGGCAGGGTTGCTAGGACCCTGCCCTCCATGCGCAATGCAGGGGAGCATGGCCTGGTTCACATGCCCCCTGTAGACCAGTGTATTGCCTTGCTGGTCCTCTCACCAGATGAAGCACTGAAAGACAATGCCCGCTGTCCCAGGCCACAGTGCCGGGACACGGATAGTCTGCTCTCGAAGGCTTATGACACTGCTGCCCGCATGGCTTGCTGGGACTCCTACAGCCCAACCCTTTGATGCCCCACCTTCACCTGCCTTTTTGGAGGAGCTGAAGCGCTGCTGGGTGGATCCAAGGCCATCTGCCCACCAGGGCAGGGTTGCTAGGACCCGGCCCTCCATGCGCAATGCAGGGGAGCATGGCCTGGTTCACATGCCCCCTGTAGACCAGTGTATTGCCTCGCTGGTCCTCTCACCAGATGAAGCACTGAAAGACTATGCCCGCTGTCCCAGGCCACAGTGCCGGGTCACGGATAGTCTGCTCTTAAAGGCTTATGACACACATGCCTTTTTGGAGGAGCTGAAGCGCTGCTGGGTGGATCCAAGGCCATCTGCCCACCAGGGCAGGGTTGCTAGGACCCTGCCCTCCATGCGCAATGCAGGGGAGCATGGCCTGGTTCACATGCCCCCTGTAGACCAGTGTATTGCCTCGCTGGTCCTCTCACCAGATGAAGCACTGAAAGACTATGCCCGCTGTCCCAGGCCACAGTGCCGGGTCACGGATAGTCTGCTCTTAAAGGCTTATGACACACATGCCTTTTTGGAGGAGCTGAAGCGCTGCTGGGTGGATCCAAGGCCATCTGCCCACCAGGGCAGGGTTGCTAGGACCCTGCCCTCCATGCGCAATGCAGGGGAGCATGGCCTGGTTCACATGCCCCCTGTAGACCAGTGTATTGCCTTGCTGGTCCTCTCACCAGATGAAGCACTGAAAGACAATGCCCGCTGTCCCAGGCCACAGTGCCGGGACACGGATAGTCTGCTCTCGAAGGCTTATGACACTGCTGCCCGCATGGCTTGCTGGGACTCCTACAGCCCAACCCTTTGATGCCCCACCTTCACCTGCCTTTTTGGAGGAGCTGAAGCGCTGCTGGGTGGATCCAAGGCCATCTGCCCACCAGGGCAGGGATGCTAGGACCCTGGCCTCCATGCGCAATGCAGGGGAGCATGGCCTGGTTCACATGCCCCCTGTAGACCAGTGTATTGCCTCGCTGGTCCTCTCACCAGATGAAGCACTGAAAGACTATGCCCGCTGTCCCAGGCCACAGTGCCGGGTCACGGATAGTCTGCTCTTAAAGGCTTATGACACACATGCCTTTTTGGAGGAGCTGAAGCGCTGCTGGGTGGATCCAAGGCCATCTGCCCACCAGGGCAGGGTTGCTAGGACCCTGCCCTCCATGCGCAATGCAGGGGAGCATGGCCTGGTTCACATGCCCCCTGTAGACCAGTGTATTGCCTTGCTGGTCCTCTCACCAGATGAAGCACTGAAAGACAATGCCCGCTGTCCCAGGCCACAGTGCCGGGACACGGATAGTCTGCTCTCGAAGGCTTATGACACTGCTGCCCGCATGGCTTGCTGGGACTCCTACAGCCCAACCCTTTGATGCCCCACCTTCACCTGCCTTTTTGGAGGAGCTGAAGCGCTGCTGGGTGGATCCAAGGCCATCTGCCCACCAGGGCAGGGTTGCTAGGACCCTGGCCTCCATGCGCAATGCAGGGGAGCATGGCCTGGTTCACATGCCCCCTGTAGACCAGTGTATTGCCTCGCTGGTCCTCTCACCAGATGAAGCACTGAAAGACTATGCCCGCTGTCCCAGGCCACAGTGCCGGGTCACGGATAGTCTGCTCTTAAAGGCTTATGACACACATGCCTTTTTGGAGGAGCTGAAGCGCTGCTGGGTGGATCCAAGGCCATCTGCCCACCAGGGCAGGGTTGCTAGGACCCTGCCCTCCATGCGCAATGCAGGGGAGCATGGCCTGGTTCACATGCCCCCTGTAGACCAGTGTATTGCCTTGCTGGTCCTCTCACCAGATGAAGCACTGAAAGACAATGCCCGCTGTCCCAGGCCACAGTGCCGGGACACGGATAGTCTGCTCTCGAAGGCTTATGACACTGCTGCCCGCATGGCTTGCTGGGACTCCTACAGCCCAACCCTTTGATGCCCCACCTTCACCTGCCTTTTTGGAGGAGCTGAAGCGCTGCTGGGTGGATCCAAGGCCATCTGCCCACCAGGGCAGGGATGCTAGGACCCTGGCCTCCATGCGCAATGCAGGGGAGCATGGCCTGGTTCACATGCCCCCTGTAGACCAGTGTATTGCCTCGCTGGTCCTCTCACCAGATGAAGCACTGAAAGACTATGCCCGCTGTCCCAGGCCACAGTGCCGGGTCACGGATAGTCTGCTCTTAAAGGCTTATGACACATGCCTTTTTGGAGGAGCTGAAGCGCTGCTGGGTGGATCCAAGGCCATCTGCCCACCAGGGCAGGGTTGCTAGGACCCGGCCCTCCATGCGCAATGCAGGGGAGCATGGCCTGGTTCACATGCCCCCTGTAGACCAGTGTATTGCCTTGCTGGTCCTCTCACCAGATGAAGCACTGAAAGACAATGCCCGCTGTCCCAGGCCACAGTGCCGGGACACGGATAGTCTGCTCTCGAAGGCTTATGACACTGCTGCCCGCATGGCTTGCTGGGACTCCTACAGCCCAACCCTTTGATGCCCCACCTTCACCTGCCTTTTTGGAGGAGCTGAAGCGCTGCTGGGTGGATCCAAGGCCATCTGCCCACCAGGGAAGGGTTGCTAGGACCCGGCCCTCCATGCGCAATGCAGGGGAGCATGGCCTGGTTCACATGCCCCCTGTAGACCAGTGTATTGCCTCGCTGGTCCTCTCACCAGATGAAGCACTGAAAGACTATGCCCGCTGTCCCAGGCCACAGTGCCGGGTCACGGATAGTCTGCTCTTAAAGGCTTATGACACACATGCCTTTTTGGAGGAGCTGAAGCGCTGCTGGGTGGATCCAAGGCCATCTGCCCACCAGGGCAGGGTTGCTAGGACCCTGCCCTCCATGCGCAATGCAGGGGAGCATGGCCTGGTTCACATGCCCCCTGTAGACCAGTGTATTGCCTTGCTGGTCCTCTCACCAGATGAAGCACTGAAAGACAATGCCCGCTGTCCCAGGCCACAGTGCCGGGACACGGATAGTCTGCTCTCGAAGGCTTATGACACTGCTGCCCGCATGGCTTGCTGGGACTCCTACAGCCCAACCCTTTGATGCCCCACCTTCACCTGCCTTTTTGGAGGAGCTGAAGCGCTGCTGGGTGGATCCAAGGCCATCTGCCCACCAGGGAAGGGTTGCTAGGACCCTGCCCTCCATGCGCAATGCAGGGGAGCATGGCCTGGTTCACATGCCCCCTGTAGACCAGTGTATTGCCTCGCTGGTCCTCTCACCAGATGAAGCACTGAAAGACTATGCCCGCTGTCCCAGGCCACAGTGCCGGGTCACGGATAGTCTGCTCTTAAAGGCTTATGACACACATGCCTTTTTGGAGGAGCTGAAGCGCTGCTGGGTGGATCCAAGGCCATCTGCCCACCAGGGCAGGGTTGCTAGGACCCTGCCCTCCATGCGCAATGCAGGGGAGCATGGCCTGGTTCACATGCCCCCTGTAGACCAGTGTATTGCCTTGCTGGTCCTCTCACCAGATGAAGCACTGAAAGACAATGCCCGCTGTCCCAGGCCACAGTGCCGGGACACGGATAGTCTGCTCTCGAAGGCTTATGACACTGCTGCCCGCATGGCTTGCTGGGACTCCTACAGCCCAACCCTTTGATGCCCCACCTTCACCTGCCTTTTTGGAGGAGCTGAAGCGCTGCTGGGTGGATCCAAGGCCATCTGCCCACCAGGGAAGGGTTGCTAGGACCCTGCCCTCCATGCGCAATGCAGGGGAGCATGGCCTGGTTCACATGCCCCCTGTAGACCAGTGTATTGCCTCGCTGGTCCTCTCACCAGATGAAGCACTGAAAGACTATGCCCGCTGTCCCAGGCCACAGTGCCGGGTCACGGATAGTCTGCTCTTAAAGGCTTATGACACACATGCCTTTTTGGAGGAGCTGAAGCGCTGCTGGGTGGATCCAAGGCCATCTGCCCACCAGGGCAGGGTTGCTAGGACCCGGCCCTCCATGCGCAATGCAGGGGAGCATGGCCTGGTTCACATGCCCCCTGTAGACCAGTGTATTGCCTTGCTGGTCCTCTCACCAGATGAAGCACTGAAAGACAATGCCCGCTGTCCCAGGCCACAGTGCCGGGACACGGATAGTCTGCTCTCGAAGGCTTATGACACTGCTGCCCGCATGGCTTGCTGGGACTCCTACAGCCCAACCCTTTGATGCCCCACCTTCACCTGCCTTTTTGGAGGAGCTGAAGCGCTGCTGGGTGGATCCAAGGCCATCTGCCCACCAGGGCAGGGTTGCTAGGACCCGGCCCTCCATGCGCAATGCAGGGGAGCATGGCCTGGTTCACATGCCCCCTGTAGACCAGTGTATTGCCTCGCTGGTCCTCTCACCAGATGAAGCACTGAAAGACTATGCCCGCTGTCCCAGGCCACAGTGCCGGGTCACGGATAGTCTGCTCTTAAAGGCTTATGACACACATGCCTTTTTGGAGGAGCTGAAGCGCTGCTGGGTGGATCCAAGGCCATCTGCCCACCAGGGCAGGGTTGCTAGGACCCGGCCCTCCATGCGCAATGCAGGGGAGCATGGCCTGGTTCACATGCCCCCTGTAGACCAGTGTATTGCCTTGCTGGTCCTCTCACCAGATGAAGCACTGAAAGACAATGCCCGCTGTCCCAGGCCACAGTGCCGGGACACGGATAGTCTGCTCTCGAAGGCTTATGACACTGCTGCCCGCATGGCTTGCTGGGACTCCTACAGCCCAACCCTTTGATGCCCCACCTTCACCTGCCTTTTTGGAGGAGCTGAAGCGCTGCTGGGTGGATCCAAGGCCATCTGCCCACCAGGGAAGGGTTGCTAGGACCCTGCCCTCCATGCGCAATGCAGGGGAGCATGGCCTGGTTCACATGCCCCCTGTAGACCAGTGTATTGCCTCGCTGGTCCTCTCACCAGATGAAGCACTGAAAGACTATGCCCGCTGTCCCAGGCCACAGTGCCGGGTCACGGATAGTCTGTTCTTAAAGGCTTATGACACACATGCCTTTTTGGAGGAGCTGAAGCGCTGCTGGGTGGATCCAAGGCCATCTGCCCACCAGGGCAGGGTTGCTAGGACCCTGCCCTCCATGCGCAATGCAGGGGAGCATGGCCTGGTTCACATGCCCCCTGTAGACCAGTGTATTGCCTCGCTGGTCCTCTCACCAGATGAAGCACTGAAAGACTATGCCCGCTGTCCCAGGCCACAGTGCCGGGTCACGGATAGTCTGTTCTTAAAGGCTTATGACACACATGCCTTTTTGGAGGAGCTGAAGCGCTGCTGGGTGGATCCAAGGCCATCTGCCCACCAGGGCAGGGTTGCTAGGACCCTGCCCTCCATGCGCAATGCAGGGGAGCATGGCCTGGTTCACATGCCCCCTGTAGACCAGTGTATTGCCTTGCTGGTCCTCTCACCAGATGAAGCACTGAAAGACAATGCCCGCTGTCCCAGGCCACAGTGCCGGGACACGGATAGTCTGCTCTCGAAGGCTTATGACACTGCTGCCCGCATGGCTTGCTGGGACTCCTACAGCCCAACCCTTTGATGCCCCACCTTCACCTGCCTTTTTGGAGGAGCTGAAGCGCTGCTGGGTGGATCCAAGGCCATCTGCCCACCAGGGCAGGGATGCTAGGACCCTGGCCTCCATGCGCAATGCAGGGGAGCATGGCCTGGTTCACATGCCCCCTGTAGACCAGTGTATTGCCTCGCTGGTCCTCTCACCAGATGAAGCACTGAAAGACTATGCCCGCTGTCCCAGGCCACAGTGCCGGGTCACGGATAGTCTGCTCTTAAAGGCTTATGACACACATGCCTTTTTGGAGGAGCTGAAGCGCTGCTGGGTGGATCCAAGGCCATCTGCCCACCAGGGCAGGGTTGCTAGGACCCTGCCCTCCATGCGCAATGCAGGGGAGCATGGCCTGGTTCACATGCCCCCTGTAGACCAGTGTATTGCCTTGCTGGTCCTCTCACCAGATGAAGCACTGAAAGACAATGCCCGCTGTCCCAGGCCACAGTGCCGGGACACGGATAGTCTGCTCTCGAAGGCTTATGACACTGCTGCCCGCATGGCTTGCTGGGACTCCTACAGCCCAACCCTTTGATGCCCCACCTTCACCTGCCTTTTTGGAGGAGCTGAAGCGCTGCTGGGTGGATCCAAGGCCATCTGCCCACCAGGGCAGGGTTGCTAGGACCCTGGCCCTCCATGCGCAATGCAGGGGAGCATGGCCTGGTTCACATGCCCCCTGTAGACCAGTGTATTGCCTCGCTGGTCCTCTCACCAGATGAAGCACTGAAAGACTATGCCCGCTGTCCCAGGCCACAGTGCCGGGTCACGGATAGTCTGCTCTTAAAGGCTTATGACACACATGCCTTTTTGGAGGAGCTGAAGCGCTGCTGGGTGGATCCAAGGCCATCTGCCCACCAGGGCAGGGTTGCTAGGACCCTGCCCTCCATGCGCAATGCAGGGGAGCATGGCCTGGTTCACATGCCCCCTGTAGACCAGTGTATTGCCTTGCTGGTCCTCTCACCAGATGAAGCACTGAAAGACAATGCCCGCTGTCCCAGGCCACAGTGCCGGGACACGGATAGTCTGCTCTCGAAGGCTTATGACACTGCTGCCCGCATGGCTTGCTGGGACTCCTACAGCCCAACCCTTTGATGCCCCACCTTCACCTGCCTTTTTGGAGGAGCTGAAGCGCTGCTGGGTGGATCCAAGGCCATCTGCCCACCAGGGAAGGGTTGCTAGGACCCTGCCCTCCATGCGCAATGCAGGGGAGCATGGCCTGGTTCACATGCCCCCTGTAGACCAGTGTATTGCCTCGCTGGTCCTCTCACCAGATGAAGCACTGAAAGACTATGCCCGCTGTCCCAGGCCACAGTGCCGGGTCACGGATAGTCTGCTCTTAAAGGCTTATGACACACATGCCTTTTTGGAGGAGCTGAAGCGCTGCTGGGTGGATCCAAGGCCATCTGCCCACCAGGGCAGGGTTGCTAGGACCCGGCCCTCCATGCGCAATGCAGGGGAGCATGGCCTGGTTCACATGCCCCCTGTAGACCAGTGTATTGCCTTGCTGGTCCTCTCACCAGATGAAGCACTGAAAGACAATGCCCGCTGTCCCAGGCCACAGTGCCGGGACACGGATAGTCTGCTCTCGAAGGCTTATGACACTGCTGCCCGCATGGCTTGCTGGGACTCCTACAGCCCAACCCTTTGATGCCCCACCTTCACCTGCCTTTTTGGAGGAGCTGAAGCGCTGCTGGGTGGATCCAAGGCCATCTGCCCACCAGGGCAGGGTTGCTAGGACCCTGCCCTCCATGCGCAATGCAGGGGAGCATGGCCTGGTTCACATGCCCCCTGTAGACCAGTGTATTGCCTCGCTGGTCCTCTCACCAGATGAAGCACTGAAAGACTATGCCCGCTGTCCCAGGCCACAGTGCCGGGTCACGGATAGTCTGCTCTTAAAGGCTTATGACACACATGCCTTTTTGGAGGAGCTGAAGCGCTGCTGGGTGGATCCAAGGCCATCTGCCCACCAGGGCAGGGTTGCTAGGACCCGGCCCTCCATGCGCAATGCAGGGGAGCATGGCCTGGTTCACATGCCCCCTGTAGACCAGTGTATTGCCTTGCTGGTCCTCTCACCAGATGAAGCACTGAAAGACAATGCCCGCTGTCCCAGGCCACAGTGCCGGGACACGGATAGTCTGCTCTCGAAGGCTTATGACACTGCTGCCCGCATGGCTTGCTGGGACTCCTACAGCCCAACCCTTTGATGCCCCACCTTCACCTGCCTTTTTGGAGGAGCTGAAGCGCTGCTGGGTGGATCCAAGGCCATCTGCCCACCAGGGCAGGGTTGCTAGGACCCGGCCCTCCATGCGCAATGCAGGGGAGCATGGCCTGGTTCACATGCCCCCTGTAGACCAGTGTATTGCCTCGCTGGTCCTCTCACCAGATGAAGCACTGAAAGACTATGCCCGCTGTCCCAGGCCACAGTGCCGGGTCACGGATAGTCTGCTCTTAAAGGCTTATGACACACATGCCTTTTTGGAGGAGCTGAAGCGCTGCTGGGTGGATCCAAGGCCATCTGCCCACCAGGGCAGGGTTGCTAGGACCCTGCCCTCCATGCGCAATGCAGGGGAGCATGGCCTGGTTCACATGCCCCCTGTAGACCAGTGTATTGCCTTGCTGGTCCTCTCACCAGATGAAGCACTGAAAGACAATGCCCGCTGTCCCAGGCCACAGTGCCGGGACACGGATAGTCTGCTCTCGAAGGCTTATGACACTGCTGCCCGCATGGCTTGCTGGGACTCCTACAGCCCAACCCTTTGATGCCCCACCTTCACCTGCCTTTTTGGAGGAGCTGAAGCGCTGCTGGGTGGATCCAAGGCCATCTGCCCACCAGGGCAGGGTTGCTAGGACCCTGCCCTCCATGCGCAATGCAGGGGAGCATGGCCTGGTTCACATGCCCCCTGTAGACCAGTGTATTGCCTTGCTGGTCCTCTCACCAGATGAAGCACTGAAAGACAATGCCCGCTGTCCCAGGCCACAGTGCCGGGACACGGATAGTCTGCTCTCGAAGGCTTATGACACTGCTGCCCGCATGGCTTGCTGGGACTCCTACAGCCCAACCCTTTGATGCCCCACCTTCACCTGCCTTTTTGGAGGAGCTGAAGCGCTGCTGGGTGGATCCAAGGCCATCTGCCCACCAGGGCAGGGATGCTAGGACCCTGGCCTCCATGCGCAATGCAGGGGAGCATGGCCTGGTTCACATGCCCCCTGTAGACCAGTGTATTGCCTCGCTGGTCCTCTCACCAGATGAAGCACTGAAAGACTATGCCCGCTGTCCCAGGCCACAGTGCCGGGTCACGGATAGTCTGCTCTTAAAGGCTTATGACACACATGCCTTTTTGGAGGAGCTGAAGCGCTGCTGGGTGGATCCAAGGCCATCTGCCCACCAGGGCAGGGTTGCTAGGACCCGGCCCTCCATGCGCAATGCAGGGGAGCATGGCCTGGTTCACATGCCCCCTGTAGACCAGTGTATTGCCTTGCTGGTCCTCTCACCAGATGAAGCACTGAAAGACAATGCCCGCTGTCCCAGGCCACAGTGCCGGGACACGGATAGTCTGCTCTCGAAGGCTTATGACACTGCTGCCCGCATGGCTTGCTGGGACTCCTACAGCCCAACCCTTTGATGCCCCACCTTCACCTGCCTTTTTGGAGGAGCTGAAGCGCTGCTGGGTGGATCCAAGGCCATCTGCCCACCAGGGAAGGGTTGCTAGGACCCTGCCCTCCATGCGCAATGCAGGGGAGCATGGCCTGGTTCACATGCCCCCTGTAGACCAGTGTATTGCCTCGCTGGTCCTCTCACCAGATGAAGCACTGAAAGACTATGCCCGCTGTCCCAGGCCACAGTGCCGGGTCACGGATAGTCTGCTCTTAAAGGCTTATGACACACATGCCTTTTTGGAGGAGCTGAAGCGCTGCTGGGTGGATCCAAGGCCATCTGCCCACCAGGGCAGGGTTGCTAGGACCCTGCCCTCCATGCGCAATGCAGGGGAGCATGGCCTGGTTCACATGCCCCCTGTAGACCAGTGTATTGCCTTGCTGGTCCTCTCACCAGATGAAGCACTGAAAGACAATGCCCGCTGTCCCAGGCCACAGTGCCGGGACACGGATAGTCTGCTCTCGAAGGCTTATGACACTGCTGCCCGCATGGCTTGCTGGGACTCCTACAGCCCAACCCTTTGATGCCCCACCTTCACCTGCCTTTTTGGAGGAGCTGAAGCGCTGCTGGGTGGATCCAAGGCCATCTGCCCACCAGGAAGGGTTGCTAGGACCTGCCCTCCATGCGCAATGCAGGGAGCATGGCCTGGTTCACATGCCCCCTGAGACCAGTGTATTGCTTGCTGGTCCTCTCACCAGATGAACACTGAAAGACATGCCCGCTGTCCCAGGCCACAGTGCCGGGACAGGATACGTCTCTTGAAGGCTTATGACACTGCTGCCCGCATGGCTGTGGGACTCCTGCAGCCCACCTTATTCCCACCCACTGCCTTTTTGGAGGAGCTGAAGGCTGCTGGGTGGATCCAGGCCATCTGCCCACCAGGGCGGGTTGCTAGGACCTGGCCCTCCATGCGCAATGCAGGGGAGCATGGCCTGGTTCACATGCCCCCTGTAGACCAGTGTATTGCCTTGCTGGTCCTCTCACCAGATGAAGCACTGAAAGACAATGCCCGCTGTCCCAGGCCACAGTGCCGGGTCACGGATAGTTGCTCTTAAAGGTTATGACACACATGCCTTTTTGGAGGAGCTGAAGCGCTGCTGGGTGGATCCAAGGCCATCTGCCCACCAGGGCAGGGATGCTAGGACCCTGGCCTCCATGCGCAATGCAGGGGAGCATGGCCTGGTTCACATGCCCCCTGTAGACCAGTGTATTGCCTCGCTGGTCCTCTCACCAGATGAAGCACTGAAAGACTATGCCCGCTGTCCCAGGCCACAGTGCCGGGTCACGGATAGTCTGCTCTTAAAGGCTTATGACACACATGCCTTTTTGGAGGAGCTGAAGCGCTGCTGGGTGGATCCAAGGCCATCTGCCCACCAGGGCAGGGTTGCTAGGACCCGGCCCTCCATGCGCAATGCAGGGGAGCATGGCCTGGTTCACATGCCCCCTGTAGACCAGTGTATTGCCTTGCTGGTCCTCTCACCAGATGAAGCACTGAAAGACAATGCCCGCTGTCCCAGGCCACAGTGCCGGGACACGGATAGTCTGCTCTCGAAGGCTTATGACACTGCTGCCCGCATGGCTTGCTGGGACTCCTACAGCCCAACCCTTTGATGCCCCACCTTCACCTGCCTTTTTGGAGGAGCTGAAGTGCTGCTGGGTGGATCCAAGGCCATCTGCCCACCAGGGAAGGGTTGCTAGGACCCTGCCCTCCATGCGCAATGCAGGGGAGCATGGCCTGGTTCACATGCCCCCTGTAGACCAGTGTATTGCCTTGCTGGTCCTCTCACCAGATGAAGCACTGAAAGACAATGCCCGCTGTCCCAGGCCACAGTGCCGGGACACGGATAGTCTGCTCTTGAAGGCTTATGACACTGCTGCCCGCATGGCTTGCTGGGACTCCTGCAGCCCCACCCTTTGATATCCCACCTGCACCTGCCTTTTTGGAGGAGCTGAAGTGCTGCTGGGTGGATCCACGGCCATCTGCCCACCATGGCAGGAATGCTAGGACCCTGGCCTCCATGCGCAATGCAGGGGAGCATGGCCTGGTTCACATGCCCCCTGTAGACCAGTGTATTGCCTCGCTGGTCCTCTCACCAGATGAAGCACTGAAAGACTATGCCCGCTGTCCCAGGCCACAGTGCCGGGTCACGGATAGTCTGCTCTTAAAGGCTTATGACACACATGCCTTTTTGGAGGAGCTGAAGCGCTGCTGGGTGGATCCAAGGCCATCTGCCCACCAGGGCAGGGTTGCTAGGACCCGGCCCTCCATGCGCAATGCAGGGGAGCATGGCCTGGTTCACATGCCCCCTGTAGACCAGTGTATTGCCTTGCTGGTCCTCTCACCAGATGAAGCACTGAAAGACAATGCCCGCTGTCCCAGGCCACAGTGCCGGGACACGGATAGTCTGCTCTCGAAGGCTTATG
>JAOPHQ010004436.1:0-20000 GCA_030340625.1 Merluccius polli
GAGAGAGAGAGAGAGAGAGAGAGAGAGAGCAAAGTGGATATACCCATAGGCATAAAGAGAGAGCCAGAGTGTATCGGCCGGGCCGTCATCCTTGTTCCAGAGACGGGTTGGACACATCCGCTCTGCATCCACCCTGTGTAGTATTCATAGCTGCAAGTTCCTCCTAACACAATCTGTGACCTCCACCCCCAGCCAGAGGAATATTGGAGTCTAACAATGGTGCATCTCTGCTGGGAGTGCATGTTGTCGAGGGCCAGCCCCACCACCGACCAACTCGTCTATTATTTCTCTTTTCATATATTGTACAGAACGTGTCTTTTCTGGGAATTCCACAATAAAATGACTGTTATTTATCATTACCAGCCTCTTTATCATTTAGTCAATAAAGGGCCCTCTCTCTCTCTCCCTCTCTCCCTCTCTCTCTCTCTCTCGTTCCCTCCATCGCGGTCTGGGAGTCAGATATCTGTATTAGTCCCCAGCCGCCTGGGGGCAAGCTGTGTCAAAAGCTAAATCATGATCAGCTCTGGCTTTCTGGCTAAATTGTGTATGAAGGCCTCCGGCAGAAAAGGTGCACATGCTCATTATTGGAGACACAGAGAGAGAGAGAAGAGAGTGAAGTTTGCACGCACACGTGTGTGCGCGCACCCGCACGCGCAAAACGTGCACGCAGACACACACACACAGACATACAGCTCACACTGCCCAAATGCACACAAGCAAACATGCACAAATGCACACACTCGCACATGCGTGCGTGTAAACGAGGACCACCGACTAAACCGACGGAAAAAGTTTCACGCGTCAATCTTTGTGACGATATCAAACAACTCAAATTTGAATTTATCGTTTGAACGCAAACCCCTTAAATATTTGATTAGTGTCAAATAGTTCTCCGCTGACAAAAAATAAATAAAATTGATGAATTGCAGTCGGTGAGTCAACTGAGCTGCTGTCGGAACAAGTACTGACCCCGCCCTAACGCCACGGTTACGCCACGCTTTTTCAACACCTACAATTATTACGCACAGACCCATTTTAATTACACGCAAACTGCAGCGAGCCGCGCCATGATGTCGTCTGACACCGCTCATATCGTTACCTCAGAGTTACCTCATGTCCACCAAGTGTGAGTTACACGGATGAGGCCAATTATACAGCCTACCCTCCGACACCCCCACCCTCACCCCACAAACACCCTCTGACACCCCCCCCCCCCCCCCCCCCCCCACACACACACACACACACACAGACACACACACACCCCACCCACCCAACATGGTTGCCAAATTATTCACATGTGTAATAAAGAACCCCTGACTGTATAAAATCCACATTAATACCGGCGTTCATATTTCACACACATACCTTTTTTTTCCTTTTTTTTTTTTTTTTTGCTGAGACCAACAATTCATTGGCTCCTTTAATAATAATAAGGTGCGTGTATGTGGTCGAAAAAACTCACAGCGATGTCTGCGCACGGTAACATTTATATGGTGTGTGTGGCCGCGTCCGCTAGCTACCTAGCCAAGCATGCAGGACTTGGGACATGATCACCTTGGCCAGGGTCCTCTGGAGGGCCCTTCTCTCCGCCCCCCCGTGGGCCAGGGCTTCCTGCTAGCGCTAATTAATTAAGGGGGCAGGCTGGCCACAGTGGAGAGCGGGCCCAAAGCCTTTTCATCTACTACCAGACAGACGCCTGGAGACTTATTGCTCTTGCTCGCCGGATAACGCTGTCGCCCATCGCGAAAAAGAACAAACTCAGGAGAGATTCAGCCGGCGCTACGCCCACCTGGAATTAGTTGTCACCCACAAAATGTGCTGAGATCCTTATGGAAAGCCTCGAACAATAACACATTTAATTCCCGAGTGGGCAAAAAAAAAGTGCTTTGTTTGAAAGTGAGCAGAAACTACTTTCGGATGAAATTAGCATTTCCAAGGGAACGCAGGGATCCTCGTGGCAAACTTTTGTGGGGTTGTTGTTTGAAAGCAGCACACGTTCATCCGTTGCACCCGGTTTTCAGTGAGTCGCCGAACGTATGCGTTATAATTGCCCTGTCTGAGATATTAGCAACCTTAAAGGGCAGCATATAGTAAGTCACAATACATTGCAACTTACAATGCACCAGTTAAATCCAATTGACTTATCTTAATCATGACATTTACACATGCACACTGTGTAAAAATAAATATAAACACAAAATAGAGCTGGGAAATTAAGTGGCGGGAAATAACATGACCACGTTTAATGAAAGGTTAAGTTTTCATTTACTCACTATTGACTGAGATGAAAGGGTCATTATTTATTGTATTGGCATGATGTGGCCCATTAGTGTTGTATTGGAATTGGTTTGAGTTTTCCTTTTTCATTGTATCTCTCTCACTGACTCTTTCTCCCTTGTTCAGTGTTGTGAGATAGCTGCAAGCTAAAGAGTGGGAGCGGACCCCATTGTTTACGTGTAAAATGTGTGTGTGTGTGTATGTGTGTGTGTTTGTGTGTGTGTGTGTGTGTGTGTGTATGTGTGCGCATGCGTGCGTGTGTGTGTGTATGTACTGTATGTATGTGTGTATGTATGTATAATTGTATGTATGTATGTATGCATGTATGATTGTATGTATATATGGTTGTATGTATGGTTGTATGTATGTTTGGTTTACACGTGGTTGTAAGGCTGTGTGCGTGCATATTTATGCATGTATGCGTGTCTACTGTATGTATGAATCTATCTATGCAAGATTACATGCATGGTTATATATATATATATATATATATATATATATATGTATATGTGCGTGTGTGTGTGTCTATGAGAGAGACAAAAAAGCATGTATCTCTCCACTACCACCCACTACTCACCACCTCCACCCTCCCTGGCATGCTCTCCTCTCTCGGTCGACAGCGTCCCCCCTCATATATCGCTTGGCACGTCGCCCATCGATCTGTTGTCCCCACGGTCTCGCTGACACATCGATGACAATCTAATTCCCGGCAACGCGTCTTATCGGCCCTCGTCTCCACAAAGTGACAAGACACATCGCGGGCCGCGCTTAACCCAATAACCCGGCGCTCTGCTCAATCCAGATTAAAGTCCCGGCCAAATGGGACCGCGACCGGGACCTCCACTTAGAGGACTCTTCTAATTGGGCCCCGGTGGAGGAGGTCGCCGCGTCTCAATCCACACAACAAAAACACTCCCGTCTTTATTAGGATCCTGGTTATACACAGAATTACAATAATGAAGCAACATCTACATAATTCCCTGTTGAACAACAGGGCCATCCCCTCCAACCCGAAGGCCATCTTTGCATAAGTACCCCCCCCACACACACACACACACCCTCCCAAAAGAAGAAACCACGTGAGATCCGGTCGATAGCATTGAGGTCAATAGCTTTAAGGCCCAATACCCAATATGTCTTGTATCTTTGCAAGTGTGCGCTTAGAGAGGGTGAGCGGATACATCAGTGACTCTTTTCCCAGAGCTTTGAGTCAATAACATTTAGACCATTCTTGGGTCACAACTTTTTTTGTTTTTTAATACCCTCCCAACAGTGCGCCTTCCGAATGAAAGTATTTGCATTTGCATGATGGATTTCCGAGTTTTCTAATGAGATAAAAAGTTTATGAAGCCCTCGGGCGAAAATGGGATGATGTCTAAATCTGCACTAAGATTGATTTGTGTTTAGTCATCCAAATGGTTTCAAGGGGGAGTGGTGATGTGTAGTGGGCGGTCCTTAAGTGCATTCTTCTCCTTTAACTAAGATTTTTGATGTATGTAAAATAGCAAGATTGTGTATGTGAAATAGCATGATTTCTGATAACTCATCCTCACTAATCCACAGATTTGTTCCCCCTGAGCTCCTTCACACTCTTGAACGATGAGGTGCTAGGCGTCTACCTATGTGTACACACACACACACACACACATTTATTTGCAACAAAATTAAAACAACACAAATGTACACAAACACTCGACGCACATATGCTTCTACGAAGACGAAACACAATAAACACACGCACGCATGCACGCACACACACACACACACACACACACACACACACACACACACACACACATAAACACACAGATAAACATGCATTCCCAATTGACACATTCACGACCCCCCCCCCCCCCCCCCAAAAAAAAAAAAAAAAACAGCACACAGAAAAGTAAACAAACAATCACACACACACACACACACACACACGCAAGAACACTGAACGCACAACTCTCCACCACCGCCGCCGCCATTTCCTCTTTAACACCATCCTCCTTCCTTCCCCGAGCTTCCTAAACCTCATGCGCACATAAACAGCGTGTGGCTTTACTGCCTGGGTCTCCGCGTCCGTCTGCGCGCTGTGCCAGCATCCTCCACCGCCAGCACCCTGCCACTTTCACAGGCTGTAAACATCTGGGCCGGCCCTTTCATCTGGTCAATGTGGCGAGGGGACCCAGGGGCCCGGGATTAGTTACACGGTGGAAAACCCCCCCAGAAAAACCCTCACTTTAGTGAGTTTTTAAGTGCCACTGTGACAAACTATAAAACAGACAGAAAAAAATAACAGAACAACAGAAATGCCTTGCAGGCCGATAGCGAATGTTGCCAGCACCCTGCTGAGGGCTAATTTGCCCCAGAACTGGCTAATTAAGTATTAAAGATGCAGAGGACTCTCGCACATCACACGCCTATGTGCCCCTATAGCCAGGTCCAGAAAATATACTGTACATGATTATAAAATGTATATTATACATATTTTATCACACGC
This sequence comes from Merluccius polli, assembly GCA_030340625.1. Taxonomy (NCBI): domain Eukaryota; kingdom Metazoa; phylum Chordata; class Actinopteri; order Gadiformes; family Merlucciidae; genus Merluccius; species Merluccius polli. The sequence continues at coordinate 4,766 of JAOPHQ010004436.1, forward strand.
TGTTATAATACAAGTAGGCTTGAGATGCTGTCCTCTATATGAAATATAGACTAACCCCAACTAGTGAACTAGCCAAGGCAGTTGCTGTTCTGTTAATGATATACTTCCCTATTTCCACTGGGATGAACTTTTGAGATAGTTGCATGCAAACGGTTTGGTGGCAATGGACGATTGACACTTCACCTATATTTGCATCTTCATATTAAAGTTGGGAGACCGTCTACTCAATGTTGGCCTCCTGGGACTGACCTGTATGCGTTTTCTCAAGTTATGCACCCAACTATGCTGTATACACACACACACACACACACACACATAGATATAAAGAGCCAGCCACCTCAAAACAACTCACAGACACAGAGGTTCAGTAACACACACACACACACACACACACACACACATACACACAAACACACACACACCACTTCCTCGTTAGCTTGAACTCATCCTGCACCTAACCTCCATGACCCCCCCTCCCCTCACAGCCCCCGACGACACCACCGAGCAAATCAAGTATGGACCTGGAGCAGTTATGTACTGGTGGTGCAACATTATTATACCCCCATAGGGCTTGTACATCAGAATGCATCATGGGATTTTTTTGTGTTTTTTTGAGAGGACTCAAGAGAGTTGTAGTACTGTAAAATCCTAAATCAAAGTAAATATACCGTAACCTAGGCTAATGAAAATTTTGTTTTGCCACGTCTCGCATGAGAAATGCTGTGGCAGTTTCAAACACAACAATGTCTTCCCACAATGACAAATACTTTCATGATTAATTACTAAACTATGGCCAAAAAAACCTCGACATATCCAACTCTCCTATGCTTCCAAAATGGGGGCGGTCATTGAGATTTGACGTTGTGATGTGCAAGCCCTATACAGGGCCTGTTGAGGGACGCTGTAAGGATCTCAGGGGTTGTGTGGTGAAACATGGTCCTACTGCTTATGTACCCTGGTGCTGCTGCTGCTGCTGCTGCTGCTGCTGCTGCTGCTGCTGTTGTTGTTGGGGCGCCTGCGACGCTCGTACATCAAGTGGCGGGCCACATCGCTGGTGTTCATTGAGCGGGAAAACAAAGAGTTGAGTCGGTTGGAGTCAGTATTTCATTATTATTTCTGGGGACGATTTTTCAAAACTGCACCGAAACCTTTTTTTCTTTTTCCTTTTATTTTTTTTTTGGCAAGAGTGCAGCGCCCGGGTGGAGAAGGGCCAGATGGGTCATAAAATGCGACATATTGTGAATGGATAGCTTTGACTCTTAATCGATTAGAAAGAAAAAACGGGCTTGGATGAGTTTGGGAAAGTAATCAAAAACCATGAATATCTACAAATATTCCTACTTTAATTCCTGAATGTCCTGATTAATAAAATACTATATCTAAATGTAATATTATAATATATTGTTATTTTTATTATTCCTATTCTGTAATCATAAAATATGTTACAATGCAAAATATGCATTGTAACATCCAGTTTGAAACACATGCACACATTCTGTCTAACCTGTTAGATCATTAAATAAGGCCAATGTTTTCTGCAGGATTACGTGCATTGTAAAGCAACGCATAGCATCCATCGATCAAAGAATTTCCATTTTTCACCCTTGCTTTCTCTTCCTCAGTCAATAAGAGGCCTTGCACCTTAATAATGGCCTATAAACAATGTGTTAAGTAGATTGATCTGTGAAAACACATCCAATCACCAACCGCTGCTAATGAGTCCCCATTTATCTAAGACACCAGGGGAGAGAGCTCTCTCTCTCTCTCTCTCTCTCTCTATCGCTCTCTCTCTCACGTTCGTTCTTTTCACCCATTCATTCATCTCTCTGTCTTTTTTCTCTCTCGCTTGTGAGTTTGTACACATCTTGAGTTCTTCCACTCTGGTTCTCACACATAGACGCCCAGCTCTTCTACATATCCCTCTATCTCTCTCTCTATCTCACCACTTAATGTGAAGCTATCCTCCATATTTTTCCATTTTCCCAGTTCATCCCCCCTTCTCTCTCTCTCTCTCTCTCTCTCTCTCTCTCTCTCTCTCTCTCTCTCTCTCTCTCTCTTGCCCCCATCCACTTCCTGTCTCACTCTTTAATGATACATTACACTAATGCTTGTTTCTCCTCGTCCTCCTTATCTGAGTCTCCATCTCTCTATATATCTATCTATATGTCCCTCTGCCCCCTGCTGCCAAAGGACACAGGTGACTGAGCCTATGACTGTCCTAGCGTCAGAGGATGATGCATCGGGCCTCTGCCCCAGATGACAAATCCAGCCGACACCGGGGCCAAGAGGAGACATATTGATTTTTCAATGATTAATAAGTGGAAAATAATTGTGTTTCATTAAGATGGATGGAGTTTCATTTAGTGCTGTCTCCTCATCTTCACTTCAGTGCCGGGCAGGCAATCAAATCTGCAGCCAAACCCCGGACCCTGTTTGCTCGCTATGGCAACAAGGCCGACCAAATGTATGTGTGTGTGTGTGTGTGTGTGTGTGTGTGTTGTGTCACAGTTAGAGCATGGGAAGAGCGGAGGGGTGGTGGGAGAGCAATGCAAAGAGAAAGCGAGCCACCGTCCCTTGTGGAGCGGAGGGAGCGTTGGGGTTGGGGGGGCATCATGAGTAGCGATGGCGCTACACAGACCCCCCCTGCAGAGATCCTTCAGAAAGCGGGATCACTCTCGACGCAAGACGCTTCAAACGGTCTCACAACACAAAGACAGACTCGGAGAAACGTACACATTTCGTACGTTGTCAAATTTTTCTCAAATTAAGGTCACACAAACAGCCTGGACAACGACACGTCCGGCACTTCTGTATTCGTGGAAAACCTCTTCTGTCTGCGGAGCAGGCACACTTACTATGCGGTTTTCCGCGCGCAAACCGCATATATAATATCACAATGCTTTGGGATTCATGCACAGTGCTCTAACGCAATATAGGACGTCAGTATCGTTGACTGAACGAAACGTCCGGGCGAGAAAAAAAAGGATATGTCTGAGGGATTATTTTGTGTGTGTGGGGGGGGGGGGGGGGGGGGGGGGGGGGGGGGGGGGGGGGGGGGGGGGGGGGGGAGAGATACAGGGGCAGTTTCTCTGGGTGTTAGATGAAGACGTCAGAGGAGTAGCAGTGGGGTGGAGGGTGGGTGTGTGTGTGTGGGGGGGTGGAGGGGTTGGAGGGGGGAGATAGTGGAATGAGCAGAAGAACCCTGGTTCTCCGTCTCCGCATCCCCGTGTATCACTTTAATGTTCCCATAATGACATCCCTTCCACGTTTGTGTCATGGGCCATCAGCAGTCATAATTGTAAAGTGATTCATTGACTGATGGCGTCAACATCAGCCAGAGAGAGAGAGAGCGAGAGAGAGAGAGAGAGAGAGAGAGAGAGAGAGGGGAGAAGAGGTCCCTAATGAATGTATCAATAACCACTGACAGGTGAAAGAGTAGCGGGGACGAGTTTCAAATAAGCACTAACACCTCTCGTAGACACAGTCATTCATTTCTACTACATCACACTCAGCCAAAGGAGGAGAGGAGGGTGTGTGTGTGTGTGTGTGTGTGTGTGTGTGTGTGTGTGTGTGTGTGTGTGTGTGTGGGGGGGGGGTGTTAAACACTAACATAACTCAATGCTTTGGACGTGGTTAAATTGGTAACATTTTGAAAATTGGACAACATTAAATTATATCTAATCTTCCGTGCCATTCTGGGCATTTGTTTTTCTCTTTTGCCTACATTTCGATTGGCTTCGTTTTAAAAATGGCCACCACGTATTGCACTACTTTCATTCCTCATTAGCGCAGTCAGCTTAAAATCTTGAAGGTAAACGCAAACCGCGGCGCAAGCGAACGCCGCAAACAATCAAAGAGCCATTCTGTATTTTTCCCTCCCATATCGCGGTCCCCCGCAATAAACAAGAACCCCAAAAGGTGGGAGAGCACATTTGTTGTTGTTTGGGGGCCCGGCGCGACTGTTTGTGTGTTTGTCTTTGTGTCGGCGTATAATCACCTGCACACTTCACAGGGGAACTCCGGCGATACATCACCCAAATGAGGTCCAGCCGGGGCCACGATCCATCACCCGGCGTCTAGTCTAACAGCCAAGGTAATGAGAAAGGAACCTATGCAACATTGATGGCCGGGGCCCGGGCCCTCCAACAACGCATGGACAATAGTATTGATGGCTGACCGGGGAGACTGACCACTGCTATTACCGGCCATTTAAATTGAAGAAGAAAAATGGGAGGAATTTGTGCCACAAAGGGTGTGTTTTTATGTCGCTTGTTGATCAAGTGTGGCGTCGTCCGAGCGGTGTGGCGTTTCTCGACTCGGGGTGGGGGGGGAAACATTAAGACATTTTTTTTTTTGCGACTATATTTGTGAGTCGCTACGGCAACGATCGTGAGTGTGTCTTAATGCGTCTGCATTGAGATGCGCACGCCGCCGTTCACGTCCAACGCTGTGTGTGTGAAGCGTATGTGGCCGTGCCTCAGCACAACAGAGACAAAGATGGAGTGAAATGAAGGAGGCCCTCATCATCTTCCCCCTTTACAGCCGTCATCACCCTCCCGGCCCCCCCCCCCCCTCCCTACCCGTCCCCTAGTCTAGGGAATAAAAACCTGGCCGAAATGCAATTAAAGGGGCACTGTGGTCCTCCATTGTCACATCACACCGGGCCTGCCTCTCCCCGTCTGACGCATTAATAGGGTTTCAATTGCCTGCGCCCGCCTCTTAATGGCTGATTTATTTCATTTTAATACCCTTGTCAGGAGGTAAGGCCTCGGTTGAGGGTCGCATAATAGGGGGTACCAACCCCAACAACCTCCCCCAGCCCCGCCTCCCGCCGCCGCCCATCCCTCTTTAGGCTGGAAATGCTTAGCTTTAAAGATCTCCACTTGATATGTGGCCGCAGGGTCCGCCGTCCTACTGGCTGACCGCAGGGGCTATGCCGCAACCTTGTTTTAATATAATAAATAAAAGTGTTTTTTTACACACTTGTGGTAACGAGCATAGCATAGACTGACTGTCATAGATGTATCCAGATATGGCATTTCAATAGCGTCTCAGCAATGTTTTAATGAAAAGAAAGGAGGTTCTTTTTCTGTTGATTGTCCTTGTCTGCGAAATACATAAACAAACTAGCATACTGGGGTGTATAATATATTCCGTATTCAAGGACATGGAAATGTCATCTGCGTTGTTTTTCCTCTCGAAAGGCGTCCGTATCTTTGTCTCCCTGCCTCCGTTTCACTTTGCCTAGACTCGTAAGGACAATGGCGTCCCTGTTCCCAAGAGAAACTCAATTGACTGGAACCTCTGTCATTTAACACACTATTAATTGACTAATGTGCATCACATTGCTATGCAGCATAGGTAGATGAAGACCATGGGGCCTTATCAGAGAGGATTATGGGAAATTAGCCGACGCTCTGAACAAAAACAGCGATGGGCTTTTATTAGCTTCACAGCCAAACACAATCGACTGTGGCGGAGCGGATGTCGCCTTTCTAGATTATTTGCGCAAAGACGATTATTCTAATCGCTTAAACCCGGGCATTACAAGACATCTGCTCCGTTAAGCTATATATATTCCCATTTCCCCAGACAACTGTGTACAGACGAGACTTCACCAATATCATTACTCACCGTATTGTTCCGTTCAAACAATGCTCGCGTGATTAATGAATAGGCGACGGAAACAGTACAACCATAAGTCTCGCGAATCAATTACTCACGGTAAGCGGGCCTATGCGTCTGCACCACCGCCATAGTGTGGTTAGTCATATTATTTCAATGGGATGCGTGCAGACAAACATCGCATACGGTGCGGCGTGTGGGTGTGATAATCAACGCTAATGCATAAAGTATTTACTGTACGCCGCCCCGCTCCACTCCATTCACAGAGAGAGAGGGAGAGAGAGAGGTGTTGATGCATTGCATTATTTAAGTACACAAGCATGTACCGTGTGATACATCCCCCACAACAATCGTTGGATGAATGCGCCCATGTAAATTGCGTCGTGTACAGTCGCATGTAGCTTTTCCTGGATATCAGACAATAAATTCAGCAACGCAACCAAAAAAAACCGAAAGAAATAAACATTTGAATTGACATCCTTCCTCACGCCACGCTGCTTTGCCTATATGTGCCCCCCAACTGTGAGGCGCAATTGTAGATGTTCCTCCATTAGCATAAGAGGCTTTGACTGTGAATATCACTCTTGGCATGATCATCAAAGAATAGTTCATAATGTAATCCCTGGTGCTTTGAAAAGTTCTCGAAATGTAAACACGAAAAGGGGAAGGAAAAAAAAAAAACGCCAATAGAAGAGTCATTGGCATCTCCACCCATCTTCTCCCGCAAACAAATAGACAAGCGAAACGTCAATAAAATCATTATTTCAATTATGTTCCTCAAGGGTGTCAAATGAAGTATATCCTGATTATGGCAGTGGGATCCATCCATCTCAGCTCGCTCTTCATTCTGGCCTAACGGCCCTAATTAGCTTTCTGTCTATAGACTAATCCTTCATTCATCAATCGATTGATTTTCCTTCATTACTACAAGGCGAGATTGAGATTGTGTGGCCGAGTCGGGAGCAAAGATGGCCGATGCGCTGCGAAAGGTTAAACACGTTAAGGGTGGCAACTAGCGACAGATAAGGCATTGTTCTCGACAGGTTTATATATGAAGCTGTCATGGCCGGTTTTACCGTTTGTTACCAACGGATAACAAAATTGCACGCAGCAGAGGCGGCGCACATGGGGTCTCACGCTGAGCACATTCAATGTTGAAATTGAAATAATTGATTGCAATAACAAAAGTGGTTTGTGAAGGATTTCATCTTATTTTTCGATCATTTTGGAATCGATGGAATTAAGTAATAGCCAAACATAAGTAAAAAAAAAAAAAGAAAAAGAAAAGTGCAGCGTCAATTCAAACTGATTCTGTTAATATTAAATATTAACTTTGGTTTCATGTAAAATAATGAGCGTTCCCAAGGACCGATGAAAGCACAGACGGGGGCGACTAGACCAGACCGAGACCAGACCATGCAATGTGGTCTGGTCTCGGTTTTCCCCTTCAATTTTCCAAAACCTTTGTGGCGTTCCCCCCCCCCCCCCCCCCCAATACTCCACCCAATGGCACGGCGGTACACTGCGACGCCAGTCACGGTTCGGCGCGAAGATTACTTTGGCACTATTTAGAAAATGTAAGTAAACTCCGGTACAGTATCAAGCTCTCACGGCTTCGACACACAGGCCCGACGTGACAATAAACAGATGTACATTTGTTGTTTATAACCGGCCACAAATGATGGATTGCAGCGCACAGATAGCGGTAATTATCGGAAAACCATTAGCATTCCAACACTATCCACGCCCTCGCAAACATGCGCACGAATCACGCGTTGTGGGATTTCGGATACAGTGTGTACTGTATATGGGAGCCCTGCTGATTAGAATACATGCCTGCTTAAGTCGCCTTGCCCTCAGGTATCTGTATCCTATATTTAGTTTCATTCTGCTTTTCCCATATTCCCTATACCCTTCCCCCCCCCCCCCCCCTCTGCACACCGAGGTGTATGGGAAATGGCGATGGCAAGCATTGTCTCCATTTCTGACAGAGTCTGAATAGATAATCTCTGAGTGTGTTGGATTTTGCTCAATCTATTAACCATAATGGTGTATATTTAGTTCCTTACGAAGTCCGCCCCTTGGGGTTTCTGTCACCCCTAACGCAACATATCGAAAATGGCAGCATGTAGAAGAAGAAGAAAAAAAAGATGGGATAGCACGTTATCGAGTTGCATGTGACATTTGAAAGGCATTTTGTTTACACATTTTGGAGACAAGACAAGACGTTTTATTTGAAATGATCCGCAATTCTCTGGCTTTTGTGACCGGTTTAACTGGAATCTGTGTTGTGTTGTGACGATGTTTAAAGGAATGCACAGACAGGTGGTTGTACCGTATACGAAAGCACACTCAGCCTAATTAATCATATATGTATATACATAGAATATATGTGTCTTTATAGGCTATATATTCTCTTTAGTACAACAATAAACATACGATATAATAAAAAAACACTTAAGAGCTTGTGTCAATTGACTATAGGGCTTGTACATCCTGACGTCACATTGCAATGACCTCCATTTTGGAAGCGTAGGAGCATAGGAATATGAGTTATTATGTTGGTAGTAATGGTTTCTTTGGTTATTGTTTAGTAATTCATCATGAAATGATTTGTCATTATGGGGAGACATTGTTGTGTTTGAAAACCGCCACAGCGTTTCTCATGCGAGACGTGGCAAAACAAAGTTTTCATTAGTCTAGGCAGGGTACGGTATATTTACGTTGATTTAGGATTTTACAGTACTACAACTCTCTTGAGTCCTTTCAATATCATGGAGTATCGCCAACAAAAAAATCCCATGATGCATTCTGATGTACAGGCCCTGTCGCTTTTATGAATCGATGCAGCACTTCAGAGCCTGCATCCAACGACTAAAGTCACATGATTAACGACGTCCAAACCTTCACAGCTAGATTCACCACCGGAAGTAGGCGGAAAGTTTTGCCACCGATCCATACAAAGCATAAAGCCCAGTGAAAGCACCGGGCAAGTACTGCGTTTGATATAGGCGTACCGACCAACACACCCGCATCATCTGTACCATGCGAATGTGTCTCTGTACCACCAGCCTTTGAACGTTTTCAAAGGCTGGTGAAATGTGTTGCCGGAAAGAAACCGGCTTAAACCGGTTACAGTGGAACAAATGATATTCCTATATATATATATATATATATATATATGTGTGTGTGTGTGTGGGCAACATCTTACTGCCATGTTTTTAGGTCAGTGTTATTCAAGTCTACCTGTCTAGAAGTAAATGTTGAAGTGGTGAGCTCTGTTTTTTTTAACCACTAGAAACCTGTGTCCATTTTACTGTCGTTTCAATGAATATTTGGCCTACTTTTCGAAAGGTTTCATGACCCATTTTCATTAAACTGATGCATGTGTTGATTTTGTCAATACTTATATTGTTTTTGTATTTCTATTTGTGTAAATCAATCCTGATGATATGACCATATCAACATTTTTTGTTTATTCATATTAAGCAAAATAGAACAATATGAAGCCAAGCACCATCTGCCTCTGCATTTCAGGGAACATCACATCCAATAATATTAACACATCTTCCTTTTGTGAATATTTAATCCAAATTACATTGTGGAAAACTGTAAATCAACCATACATAAATATAAGGCATATTTCTCCTGCCCTCATTTTGACGTTTCTTCTTATGCAAATAGCTATTGACTTACATGATTAGTGGCAACTATTTACAGTAGAAAAGCTTGCTAATCAACATTCGCTCATAGATTTAAACTGTGCTGCAAATCTGGGAGCAATTATGTCCGCACACACACACACACACACACACACACACACACACACACACACACACACACACACACACAGCCATATTTACAGCATGTGTGTGCACACTGAAAGGTACATGCACACACACACACACACACACACACACACACACACACTCACACACACACACACACACACACACACACACACACAACTTATCCCCCCACACACACACACACACACACACACACACACACACACACACACACACACACACACACACACACAAGCCCACGCAGTTAGGAACACATCAATTACCAGGGCTAGCGTTTTACATTTAATCTTCTTATTGGGACCTTGTTAATGTTAACCACTTCCTTCCCCTGGAGTTTATTTTGCTTTGGTGCTTGTGGCCTCTGCTCTCAGTGAGTGTTTGGCAGGCCAGGCCATCCATAACCATAACGACAGACCAACCTACAGATAGACAGGGAAACACCACAGAACTCAAGCTTTTGAGAAGTATCTCAATGTTTAAAAAGACGAAAGAAAACTTTTTATTTAGCATTGAATTCATACTAAATATTTAATGGCATTCCAAAATGCCTTTCACTTTCATCTTTAAATGTATCTTACCAATGTTTCATACCATTTGTCCATAATGACACAAAGTAAACCAATATTCATTTAAAAATAGTACTAGTAGAGCATTTATTTAGTGGCATACTATTTGCATGTATTTTACAAATGGTAAGTTTCAGTAAAACCTGCGTGAACATAATGTGATGTTGTGAACACTTGAATTGATTAAGTTGAAAGCACCTTGCTGAGAGCACTTTCTTTTCGTAATGAGCCGGTGTGTACAAAAAAAAAAATACAGCTGTTGGCTGCGAAGCCGTAGTGTAAAATTTGTATGAGTTGCGTTTGGTATTGACCCCCAAGAAATCCGACTGCATCTGATTCACACAAGGCTACCCCTAAACTCACACAGAGCTGCGTGACTTCTTTCTTTTTAACTTTTGCTGTGAGTTCTACTCCAACCTCCCTTCCCTCCCTCCCCTCCCTCCCTCCCTCCCTCCCTCCCTCCCTCCCTCCCTCCCTCCCTCCCAACTCTCCCCCCGCCGCCAAACAACGCTCTCACCCCTCGAGATGCCCGCCAAAAAAGTTCCCACACAAGCCCATCAGAAAGACACACCAACCCACCACCACCAACATCACCACCCTGACCTCCTTTTCCCTTTTCCCTCGTTCCCTGCTCTCTACTCCGACCACCGACCGGTTTTCCCTTTCTAATGACGTAATCAATGGCCCTTTTAAGGGCGCCGCGCTTACAGCAAAAATCACCATCAGGACGCTGCGACTGACCCTCTCCGGCAACCTTTGAGGCTTAGGAAAACTAGATTTGTACCAATCAGTGGGAGCCGATGCTTGACTTGGAGCCGCGGACAGAGAGTCAAGACCCCTAATTAGGACGGCTAACCCTGCGCTGACAGACAGATTTGTTCTTGCCCTTGCCGGGTGTTTGGTTAAGTTCTCCCCGGGATCTGCAGATCAGCAGATATGCATTAGGACGACCGGCATTTGGGGCCGATCGCGGCGTTCATTAGCCGACTTGTTCAAACAAAACACAATCAAATGTGGCCGCGTAACGTGGCCTCCATTCTCTAATATAAATAATAGGAATAATAGGTCTCTGCTCGAGACCCCCGGAATACAGCTCATACTGAAGGAATTATCACACGTAATTATGATCAAAATGTCATGTGTGTGTGTGTGTGTGTGTGTGTGTGTGCGTGTGTGTGTGTGTGTGTATTTGTATCTTTGATTAAATATGTCATGAGGGTGAGCAAGGGAGAGAGAGAGAGAGAGAGAGAGGGGGGGGGGGGAGGGGGGAGAGGAGAGAGAGAGAGAGAGAGAGAGAGAGAGAGAGAGAGAGAGAGAGAGAGAGAGAGAGAGAGAGAGAGAGAGAGAGGAAGAGAGATTGTGAGAGAGAGAGAAAAAAAAGAGAGAGAGAGAAGGAATGACAGAATAATGTCTTAGCTGAACAGCATACATAATGCAAGAATCAGAGCTCCAGTGCAGTGATGTCCACAGCATGAAGTCCACTACCACCAAAATAATCACAGTCACTAATAATACATACATGCTATAATTGGATCTGCTGCTTCTAGTTTGGACAGGTAGGACCCTGATAAAGTCATCCGGGACATCAATGGCTCCGATGAGGTATTTGTGGTATTTTCCAAACAGCTGCCTTGGATTATCTGAGACAGGCAGCGAGATAGCATCAGTTGCCTCCGATAGGATGGGGTGGCCAGGGACAGAGAGCAAGGACAGGATGCACACTCACACAGAATCACAAATACCGTCTCTCTCTCTCTCTCTCTCTTGCTCGCTCACACACCCACACATGTGCACACAGACACACACACAGACACGCACACTCACACACTATATATATATATATATATATATATATATATAATGGGATGGTGTATGAAAGTTTTAATCTGTTACTTCTACTTTGCAAAGGTCTTGGAAATGTTGTGAATGTGTTATTCCTATTTGCACTCTGTAACATTTCATCATATAGCCTCAATGGAAATATGTTAACGTATTGTGCTTTAACGCATTGCACAAAATGCAATGCCATGACTAAAAAAAAAAAAATATATATATATATATATATATATATATATATCCAAAGTCGCCTACACATCGCAGCAGGACGTAGCAGGCCGAAAAGCATGTTCAAGCTCCACCGCCGCTCCTCCTCCTCTGCAGCATCAGAAGCCGGGCCCATATGCCAACTTGAAGGCTTCCATCAAGCAAGCGCGCCGTCAATCTGTTGCGCGGAGCCAAATTGCTGTTTGAGTTTGAGCGAAGGGGTGACAGCGGGTATTTGGTCTCCCGAGGTGGATGTCGTTTGCATAGTGTTTTCCTCATTTCAAACCCAAGCCCACATGAACACCCCCCCCACACACACACACACGCACACGCACACCCCCACGCCGCTTGTCTTTTTTCCGCTTTCCTTTCCTTTTTTTTTTTTTCCAGCAGGTGCTCTATGGCTTTTTGCTGCGCTAAAGCGGGCGTCTTTATACCCGCTGACATTTACCAGACACGGTGGTTTTTTAGCTCCCCCGTCGCCGCCACAGTGCTGCCAAATGTTGAAGGAGCAATGAGCAGCATGAAGAGCAGGTATTTACTTAACGCTCTGCCATGACACTGCACACGGGGGTGAATAGAGAGAGAGAGAGAGGGGGAGAGAGAGAATCAGTCAAAAAGATGGATCTTCAAGAGATCCATCCACATCACAAACCCACATCTGTGTATTCACAGTGGTGGTACAAGATGCAGTTCAGGAAGAAAACAAAACACAAAAAATCAAAGTTCACGTAAACCTTGACAAGCGTTTCGACACAGGCCTCCCCACCCACAAAAAAAAAAAAAAACTGTTCCAGCCGAGTCGCTTGGTTCGCAAGAGCCATTTGACAAATAATCAGTTTGTTATTGGTCTTAAATAGTCCCCAATTAAACCGGTGACCTCGGCCCGGCACCTTCTTCCTAAGGACACCTAATATAAACAGGAAAAACTGTGTAATTGCAGCTGAGAAAAAGAAAAAAAAAAACGACTTGTGTGTCTTTTTTATTTTTTTTGTATTCTTGGGGGGAGACCAGGGAGGGTGAGGGAGGGTGTGTTGTGAGAGATGGTGGTAAGAGGTAATAGGACGGCAGCAAGACCAATGAACCCCCAGGGAATCCTTACTCAAATGGATGTTTAAATGCAAACAGTAGTCCAGCCACTCAGAGAGAGGGAGAGAGAGAGAGAGAGAGAGAGAGAGAGAGAGAGAGAGAGAGAGGGGGGCCCTGAAACAAGAGAGTCGTGGTCTGTTGGTTTCCCCCACCACTTTGGAAAAAATCCCTTAAAATCAAAGAATATGACATTTTTACTAACCAGTGCTTTGGCTTTGGCTGCACTACAAACACAAATGGAATTGGGGGACATATTGAAATGGAGGTTAGAAATTAAGCTTAAGGTGTAATGCCTCGGATCTGCGAGAAGAGGAAAGGGACGCAAAATAAAGAAAGAGAGAGCGAGAGAGAAAGAGAGAAAGAAAGAGAGAGAGAGAGAGATTTGCAGGTAGGTATGGTTGTTTTCTCTTACACACACTTCAAAGTTTTCCCCGCTCGGCATGTGTGTTTAAGACCAACGGAGCCTGTGATGAACACGCTGCTCCATGCTGGCAGTACATTGTGTGTGAACAGTCGTCTGCACAGAAAACACTCCCAGAAAGATCGCTGCGGAGTGGCTGACTGCGGTTTGAATGGCGCTCGGCGCAGCTGAAAGTACAACCGAAAGCTCGCAAAACGTGCATTCTCTCATCACCCTGTTTCACCCCGCCGACCCACCGCATCCCATCAATAAGCATTCGGTTAACCTGCGCCGTTTCGGTACGACAATGTACAAAAACAAAGGCCTATTCCAACTTCCCCCCTCCCCCCCCCCCCAATTACTTTTTGACATAAACGTTACATGCATGTTAAATAAAATCCACACTTACACGGTGTGGGAGAGTAGTGCAACGCACAACAGCGCATCAATGCGCAGGAACGAAGCTCGCCAAACAAACCGCTGACTCCATGTGTCTAGTGCAGAGCACATTAGAAAAACGTCTATTTGTGCAGCGCATTAAATACATATATCACATCCTGATATTTGAATCGGTGAGTCTGGTGTGGTGCGGTGTGGATTTGAGCCACCATCCTGTCTGTACAAATGCTCACTTTAAACACCAAGAGATGGCAGTATTTCACAGAATATGTGACAGCAGAGTGCATGCAGCGTGTGTGTGTGTGTGTGTGTGTGTGTGTTGTGTGTGTGTGTGTGTGTGTGTGTGTGTGTGTGTGTGTGTGTGTGTGTGTGTGTGTGTGTGTGGGGGTGGGGGGGGGGGGGGGGGGGGGGGGATTAACACTGCAATACTGGTGTACAGCTGCCTCTTGTTTGAGTAATAATAATAATAATAATAATAATAATAATAATAATAATAATAATCATCATCATTTAAAAAAAAAAAAAAGACCAGATGAAAAGTTGTGAGGATGTATCCAAGGAGCCGTACATCGTCATCCTTGCTGCTTGTCTCTCGCTCCTTTTCTTTCCATATATATTTACATCTCCCCCGTGGATTGAATAACGCCACTGGCCCCCCAATCCATTGTGTGCTTAAACATGCGAGGATGAGTGGTAAATGTTGATGAAGTCGTATACCGCACTGGAGTCGCTTTATTTGTTCAAAGCAGATGGAGTCGTTTCCTGTGAGCCGGCTTTAACTGTGACTGCCGAACACACAAAACACGAGACGAGGACATGTTACTGAGCTGTCTCAATACATTTCAGTTATTATTATTATTATTTTATTTTTTTAAAACATGTTTAAACCACATATTCACAAATTGTATCTATATAACTAAATATACAGTGTATTATGTTTTTTCTCTCTCTCTCTCTATATATATTTAGGTATATATATATAATGAATATATATTTTTCTGAATAAATCGTCAACCTTTTACTGATAACATTAGAGCATACACGGCATGCAGCATCGGCCAATTAGGAGCGTGGCGACGCCATACTTGATTTATGGTGTCTTTATAATACAATCTGGCAACCCATCTCTTCTGCCCTTGGATGTGACATTTGCAAACCTTTAATTCAGAGGCAGCTGCTCAAATGCTAGGGAGGGGGGAAATCAGATCTTAATAAACAAGTTGCACCAAATGCTTCCTCAGCTGTTGCTGATGTATGATGATGGAAAGGGAAAAAAAAAAAAACAATTTAGTTTTTTTTGTGTA
>JAOPHQ010004437.1:0-30750 GCA_030340625.1 Merluccius polli
GCTTTGTGATCCATAGCAATTACAATTCATCTCCCTCAATGCAGGTCACAGGGTTATGCAGATGCTGTGCCTATGCGGCTTGTGTGTGTGTGTGTGTGTGTGTGTGTGTGTGTGTGTGTGTGTGTGTGTGTGTGTGTGTGTGTGTGTGTGTGTGTGTGTGTGTGTGTGTGTGTGTTAATTTTCTTTGTATGGACAGAGAGGAAGAAAAAGGACAGAGAGTGAAACAAAAAGGTGTGGGAGGGTGTTATGACACATTCTTACACTCACACACACATACACACACACACACACACACACACACACACACACACACATATATATATATATATATATATATATATATATATATATATAAGTTTTGGAGTCAGTTTGTGTGACGCAGGGTCTGCCTGTGTGCATGTGAAAGTGTTTCTGAGCATTACAGGTGAGGCTCAGAACAATCAAAGACTATCATCGATTGGATTGGATCGCATATAAATAGAGAAGGCCCCTAGTTACAAAAAAAAGTTATAGTGCTGCATGTTACATGCTGTTATAAAGCAGCCAGAGGAATCAGAGAGAAGTTAGACACATTATTTTTGTATTTATTCTATTAAATGTATTGTGTGTGTCTGTTTATATATATATATATATATATATATATATATATATATAAATATATATATATATATATATATATATATATATATATATATATATATATATATATATATATATATATATAAATATATATATATATATATATATATATATATATATATATGAAGAGCTATATATGAAGAGCTCTTTTCCAAAACGCATTAAACACCAAATTTAAAAAAATGAGTTTATTATGCCATTTTGCTGTGCACTGAACCTATTCACTGCTCCATCAACATTTCACGCCAAATCACTATATTTCCTTGTTTAAAATGTACTGCAAGATGCCGTTTCTAACCAAAACATGTGTGGGTCTAGGTAAAAGAATGTGTTTTCCTGAAAACTCTCAAAATGGATTTAATGCGTTTTGGAAAAGAGCTCTTCATATGTATGTGTGTATGTATGTGTGTGTTTGTGTGTGGGTATGTGTGCATGTGTGTGCATGCATGAGTCTTGAGGCTGCATGTGTGTAAGTGTGTTTGCATGTGGAGTAAGTCTATTTGCGTGCATGAGTGTGTGTGTGTGCACACATGCAAGTGTTTGTGTGTGTGTGTGTGTGGAGTGAGTGTGTGTGTGTGTGTGTGTGTGTGTGTGTGTGTGTCTGTGTGTGTGTGGGAGACGAAAGGAAATGAAAGGAAGCACTGACGCGCTGAAAAGCAGTGGCGGCGGCGACAGCAAGGTCCGTCCTCAGAGTGGGCTCAACCTTTTCACTGGCAGCGGGACCCATGCTGCTCCTCTTTGAATAATACGCCCCACTGTATGAATTCATTATGTCCTCATGGGGGCAACCGCCAGCACCCCCCCCCCTCCCACCACCCGCTCTCAACACCCCCCCCCCCCCCACCCCCACCCCTGTGAAGCATTCAATTGGCCCTACATTTATTATTTTGACCTTTTACTTTTGTGCTCAAGTAGAGGTGGGGGGTGGATGGCGGGGGGGGGGGGGGGGGGGGGGGGGGGGGTGGCATCGGCTTCTTCTTCTTCTTCTTCTTCTTCTTCTTCTTCTTCTTCTTCTTCTTCTTCTTCTTCTTCTTCTTCTTCTTCTTCTTCTTCTTCTTCCTCCTCCTCCTCCTCCTCCTCCTCCTCCTCCTCCTCTTCTTCTTCTTCTTCTTCTTCTTCTTCTTCTTCTTCTTCTTCTTCTTCTTCTTCTTCTTCTTCTTCTTCTTCTTCTTCTTCCGTTGCGAGGTGTCTTCTTCACAGCATGAGAGGCAGACTGCGGGCCCATCATGGCTTCTCCTCCCCATTCTGCCCAGGGAGAGCAGAGACCAGCGGAGCCGAAAACACTGAGAGTCAATTAGTCCATTCTTGTTGCTTCTGCACACATGGAGGAGGCAGGAATCGAAGAAAAAATAGAGGAGGTTTAGACGAGGATGTAAAAATATCTATTAGAGACTCACTTTGTTGAGGCGGTGAATAATGGGGTGTAAAAAGGTGAAAAAGACTGTTTTCATTTCATGGTGTGACTTAACTGGCTTTGTCTTAAGAAGGAGACAAAGTGGGAAGTTTAAGGTTTTTAAGCAGCCGTTTGAGCATAACAATCAATTTATTCAGACTCCTGCAGTCACAGTTGATGTTTATAGTCGCTGACACTTTCTTTATTTTATTTTATTTCTGAACAGCAGGTCACAGAGTTCAAACACTGAATATGTAAACAAAGCTTTAGGCTACATGAGATTGTGTGCATTGGTTTATATCTGATATTATTTTGCATAATTTTTTTATATATTACAATTTGTTATGCATGTGCGAGACCGTGAGTTAGTCTGTTTTCTACTCGGAGATAACAGTGTGTCAACATTTGTTTATTATATTACTGTAATTACTGTAATTCAATCAAGTGGGTACCAAATAAATGTGTGGGGAAAGGGCCAGGGGCTGTCAGGCGTTAGCAAATAACAAATAAATAACATAGCAAAGAATGGACAGGACACAATGCTGAGTATTGAAAAACTATATTCAAACTAATCTTATTTTAACATGGACCTCCGTTCGAAACACAGAACTCCTCTCTACCCCTCTCTCTCTCTCTTTCTATATATATAGATGTACAAATACTTTTTGTGCATTTTACAGCTCATGAGATTTCCTCCCACTCATTATCTACAGTGTGTCCTCTACAGTTTCCGCATGAGTTAAATGTTATCAGTGAAGACCATCAACATAATAACAGTGAGACAAATTATGATTTGTAGGCTATAAAACATATATATATATATATATATATATATATATATATATATATATATATATATATATATATATATATATATATATATATATATAAAACTTTCAGTTGTCATTTATGTGGTATCATAATATTTAACATGGCAGGCCTACAACTCCCTTACCAAACTACACACGTGGGATGAAGGAATGGTTGGATTATATTGGTCTTCCTCAGCGAGGGATGTCATGACATGTCGATGGAAACCTTAGACTGTATAATACATATGCAAACCTAACCTCAGGACGCCCTTAATTCGCCGTCAATAACAGAAATAAAGTTATTGAAGAGGGGATTGGGATGAAGCGGCCATCCGCGTAGACATCCACAGGGACGTCTTGCGGCTTTACGGTAAGGTACTCTGGCTCCACCTAGTGGCCGCTGTAGGAAGGACGCACTGGGTGGTGCTCTGTCAGGTTTGCTGAACACTGATATTTCACTTGACATGATGATTAAACAATTGTATTTAAAGATTCGTGAGGAAAGCACATACATTTTAGTTAATGTATAAGATAAGGTAAGATAAGATAAGGTAAGGCTGTACCGTATTGATCCCAGACAGGCAATTCTGGAATAGGCTAGGCCTATATTTTATATATTAACCTTCACATAGCCTACATTACCCCAACATTGCAGACGAGCTGACACACTAAGGTCTGGACAACAGTGGTGCTGAGGAAGCACACTTCATCCTGTGGGCCGGTGACTTCCTGCGGTGACTTCCTCCACAGCTACAACAGAAGTAGCCTACACTGAGCCTATAGCCTATTCACCCCAGGAGGTACCAACCCATGCCAGCCTTGATCAACTAGAGGTGGGAATCCCAGCAAGTCTAGACAGTATATTTATCATCAGCCTTAGTACCGTTTAAGGTGTATCTCTATATATTTAATTTACAAACTGTATTTTTTTGCACTCATTTATTAATAACAATAGGCCAACTTAATTTAGGAAACATGACTTCACAGGATGCTGTTGCCAAGAAATATAGAGTTAAGTATGAGCTCAATTTTATGAAGAAACAAAATTATGGCATAATAATAATAATAATAATAATAATGATAATAATACTACTAATAATAATAATAATAATAATAATACCAGAAATACAGATATTTAGCTTTCTAACATGATTAATAATATTGTATTCAATATTCATTTCAGGTTGTAAAATACTTCTTTTTTTTTTTCTGAATATGAGTTTGTGAGGCCAAAGTAGAAAGCAAGTCATATCTGCAACAACAACATTAGGGCCATCTAGTGTCTGACACATCATTTAATCACTGCACCAAACAAACCAAAGGTTGGGGATTCAATTGTCCTTGGGGTAGCAATAAGATTATATAACTGAATCCAGTTAATTGAATTTAAAATCAATCTTTCTTTAACAGGCATATAACAAAGTTAGCACAGCTATTATCTCCCCTCTCCCACTCTCCCACTCTCCCTCTCTCTCTCTCTCTCTCTCTCTCTCTCTCTCTCTCTCTCTCTCTCTCTCTCTCTCTCTCTCCGATTTATAGCAATTTCTTCTCATTAGCATGACATTATGTTTCCATGCATGGATTTTGGTTTTGTAGAAATTGTGACAGCCTATGGTGCTTTTCTTAATCAGCCTAAGATATTATTTATTATTCAACATGGTTTCCTAACCTTAATATATATTTTAATTGTGTCCCAAAATTATCTTATTCATCCCGAGACCGCCCGTATCCGGGCAGACACGCCGTCCCGAAATCAAATTAAGGCATTTAAACATGTGAGAAAGCATGTCATACACCCTTAGAAAAATAAGAATCTCAACTTTTAGTCTTATATACCAATTTTTTGCTAAATGAAACACAATTCCAACCCCAAACAAAATAATGAGCAAGCAACAACAAGAGTTATGTATTTCATAACTGTGCACGTGCACATGCACAGCGATCTTTTTCCTGACATGTTATCTATACAAACTATACCAAAACTCACCAAACTAGAGGCCAAAAACCATCAAGATCACCGTTTGATCACTTAAAACCACCATAAACAAAAAATGTTGAAACCTCCCAATCATGTTTCCCATCATGTACAGTGGGTAAGAGAGGGTTTTACAGGAAATAGGTCAGCTGCCTTCAATCAGAACACATTATTTATCGCCATCTGGTGGCCGGATAGTGCAATTGCGATTGGTTGGGCTTGGTGTCATTCAACTCGACCTTTCAATAGAGGGGTCAAATGTTACAATTGAACAATGGCTTCTCAAGATATTCACCTGTCTGTGTCTCATCATGTCTGTATTGTCATGTTTGCATTGGTTTGCATTGGATTTATTGTTTTAATGTGGAAACTAATGCCTAAACTATCTCTCCTAAAACCTCTCTATCTTTGCTGTACTTCACTTTTTTGGCATCAAATCCAATAGATTTCAGCCAGAAATTAAATCTTCCATTTATTCTGTATTCTAGCTTTAATCACTCTGATCCAGTAGCATCCACAACATGAGAGGCAGACTGCGGGCCCATCATGGCTTCTCCTCCCATTCTGCCCAGGGAGAGCAGAGACCAACGGAGCCGAAACACTGAGAGTCAATTAGTCCATTCTTGTTGCTTCTGCACACATGGAGGAGGCAGGAATCGAAGAAAAAATAGAGGACGTTTAGACGAGGATGTAAAAATATCTATTAGAGACTCACTTTGTTGATAGGCCAACTTAATTAGGGAAACATGATTTCACAGGATGCTGTTGCCAAGAAATATAGAGCTAAGTATGAGCTCAATTTTATGAAGAAAATGATGGCATAATAATAATAATAATAATAATAATAATAATAATAATAATAATGATAATAACAATAATAATAATAATAATAATAATAATATCAGAAATAAATATATTTAGCTTTCTAACATGATGAATAATATTCTACTCTATTATATATACAACTCTATTGTCCCTGACCTTTCAATAGAAGGGTCAAATGTTAAAATTGAACAATGGGTTCTCAAGATATTCACCTGTCTGTGTCTCATCATGTTTGTATTGTCATTATTGCATTGGTTTGCATTGTATTTATTGTTTTTATTTGGAAACTATGCCTAAACCTCTCTCTACTCTACTAAAACCTCTCTATCTTTGCTCTACTTCACTTTATTGGCATCAAATCCAATAGATTGCAGGCGGAAATTAAATCTGCCATTTATTCTGTGTTCTAGCTTTATTCACTTCGATCCAGTAGCATCCACATTGATTATTTCACAACAACCTCACAGGTGTTATCTTTCTTTTGGTACCAAGATTAACTTAAAAGCCCTTGTAGTTGTGGAGATATAGTCTGTTCAGTTTGAGTATGTTTTTTTTTGGCAAAAACCTGAGAAATAGGCCTAGTGATGAAGAGATTAAAACTATAAAAACCTGTATAAGAAGCAGATATTCTACAGTGTGCTGTTTTTGTAAATCAATGTGTTGTGCAAGAGCAGCCATCTTGATCAGCATGCATCATGGAGCTTAGAGAAACACGGCATTTTTGCTTTTTGACTATTGTAAATGTAGGCCTATTGCCATTGTCAGACATCGACTCACCTATTGCACTCCCAGCCAACTTAAAGAGTGAGTATACCTCTGAGTTCTTGGGGGCTCATTCTTGTCCCACTTGCAGTATTTCCTGGTCCACCTAACGTGCATGAAGCCCTTTGATACTGAAATTATGACATTAATACTTGCATCAATGTACCGTTAACACATAAGATAATATCATATGTCTAGTAAATATTGCTTTGGATTTTAATTCAATGATCATTGATGGTTGGATCAGAGATGAATGAATGATAAATATTTGCCTTTAATACCATGACTGGAAACTTGGTGGTGAATGCACAGTGTGTGCTATGACCTTTAATAACTTTCAAATTATTTTACCCGTACACCTAGAAGCGCAAGGAGACTCTTTATTAAAAAAGCATCACAGATGCTTTTGGGTTAAGCTACTGAATACATTTGCCTGTATTTGGTTATAGTAAGGGTATTTATGAAGCTATGTTTAGAAACATTTCTCCAGGCAATTCAGGCTCTTCAATTAGTCTAAAAAATAGACTATCTTGAATTTAGGATGCATTCAGCTCATAAAAAAACTTCACACCTCACATCCCTAATAAACAACCCATCAAAGATATTGATCTCAAAGTGGTCTGTATATTGTTCACTTCATAAATGTTGTTCACACCCTCCCCAGGAAATATAACGTAGCAGTCTTCCCTGCCACCAACACATCAGGGGCCTTTACCAGGGGCCCTCAGACACAAGACACAGGTTGAGAAATCCATTTATTGGAAAAGGCAAGCTGGTACGCGCCGAGCAGGAGTACCATGCTGTCCTCACAGTTGCTTTCTCCTGATTGCGTGTTGATAACTGGTTCATCCTGGGTACCATGTTTTTTCATGCATCACAGGTGTGCAGCCCTACCCAAATCAGTCAGGCTAGGACCAGGTGAGGCTGTTTATTGTGTACATCGTCCGCCATCCCTGAGAGCGAGCAAAGGTCACACAGCTAAGTCCCAACTCTTCTCTGTCTTGGCGCCGCTATGGTGGAACGACCTCCCTGCTGACGTGAGGACCGCAGAGTCAGAGATCACCTGCTTCCCCAAGAGACTCAAGACCCACCTGGGTTCACCTGGACCCCGCTTAGCATCCTTCCTCTATCCTTCTTCTACTACCCTTCCCCCTCTACTACCCTTCCCCCTCCCCCTCCCAATAAACAAATAAACAATAAACAAAAAAACGTTGCAATTATTGTTTGTATGTCCTGGCACTTACATTGATATTCTGCGCTTAGTAGCACTTATCTCTTATCTGTTGTATACTAGCAATGGGTGAACTTAGCCATTGGGTGTGCTTGAAACTTGTTCTTGTGAAATCCTTACTGTACTGATAGCAGTTTACTGTTGCAGTCTCTTCTAACAAATGTACTTATTGTAAGTCGTTTTAGACAAAAGCAAGCAGAGAATTTGTTTATTGAGTTTGTTGTAGGCTGATTGTTAGTTTCATTTTATTGTTATTCTTTTTTTCCTTTTTTTACATTAAAAATAAGTGTTTACAATTAAATGTACAAATACAAAAAAGGAAAAAGAATAATCACCAACTGAAATATTTAAAGGACAATTCAGGCGCAAAATGAGACCATATGATCATAACACATGTCCACCGAGTTGGACCGATCTCTGGGATCAGTTTTCATTCTAGTCGAATGGAACCAAAGTTCTCGAAAAATGCTAATTAGCTTATAACGCTGTGGGGGCAGATATTCATGTAAAATAAATCGCAGTTCTATACCACTAACAAGGCTCAAAATCGCACCACACTTCCACGGCAGCATAATGAGGGTCCCTACATGTAAAACGAAGCATTGAGAACTTTGTAAGTGTACAAACAGTTTATTAAAAAGAAAGTTTAGAAAGCCAGTGCCTTCACGAAAACAAGCGGGCGCCATCTTTGGAAAACAGTCACGATCAGTTGAGCGACGATTGTAGCGTCTCATTTTCTTCTCGCAGCCGGGAAAAGCACAAACACAAACCATTTTCTTCTCTTCTCTATGCACACGCACTGTTCGCACTTCGCACACCTTCTACTAGATTGCACACCTTCTGGTTCATCTCATGTGTTCGCCTCTTCCGGCTCATTACGTTGCGCGGCGTTCGTCGCTCGACTGGTCGTGACTGTTTTCCAAAGATGGCGCCCGCTTGTTTTCGTGAAGGCACTGGCTTTCTAAACTTTCTTTTTAATAAACTGTCTGTACACTTACAAAGTTCTCAATGCTTCGTTTTACATGTAGGGACCCTCATTATGCTACCGTGGAAGTGTGGTGCGATTTTGAGCCTTGTTAGTGGTATAGAATTGCGATTTATTTTACATGAATATCTGCCCCCACAGCGTTATAAGCTAATTAGCGGTTTTTGATAACTTTGGTTCCATTCGACTAGAATGAAAACTGATCCCAGAGAACGGTCCAACTCGATGGACATGTGTTATGATCATATGGTCTCATTTTGCATAGGAATTGTCCTTTAACAACATCACAGCCACATAATCCATGTAAACCACAGCCACTGTTTTTATCAATGAGTTGACATTGTTAAAAGTAATTGTCAGTGATGAGTCCAATGGCGCCTAATTTCCACAATTTATTGACCTACTGCGGTAATAGACTGCGCTCACAGCTCTATTACCTGTTGAACTCCACGGTTGAACTGTAACTGCACCTCCTGACCCAAATCTGCTGTCTCTTACTGGCAGAGAGCAAAGCCTTTCCGTCTTGCGCTGGCTATAATTAGCTCTATAAACCAGGCCTTTGAATGCACTGTAAAGTAGGCCTAACTCATTTGCCTGGCTAATCCACGGCTGTCATGCCACTTTCGTGTTTCCACTTGGTCACAAAATTCATTGTTCGGCGGGGAGGAAACAACAAGAGCATTGGCGTGTGAAGGAAAGACAAAGAGCGGAAACCGCCATGATCGACCCAGGGCAGGTCGAGAGGAACAGCCGCGCGGGGGGTATTACAGGTGAGACTATTTAATGGACCAAGAACGAATGACAAGGATTAGTATATAGAAATTGTGGCAGAGGTTGTGTGCAGACTGTTTTAACATTAGGTGTTTTTGAGAAAAAAAGGAAAACTCAACCAAGAACCTGTACTATTTGCTGGTCAGACATTGAAAAAAAATGCAATTTGCACTTTGACTTGGCTGTACTTTTGTTGTATTCAATCAATTCAATGCTCTTAGTCATTTGATACAGCTAAAAGCCAACCAATCTCTCTCACCATGACACTTTCTCCTGCAGATACTGTCCTCCCCTGCACAGAATGAGGCCTGGAGGCCTCCTCGCCATAGTGGACCGCCTGCCAACAATCGCCGAGATGCCGGAAGCGCCGAGAGACTCGGACGAGAACGCAGACGACTTTCTCACGCACACCATGGACGAGTACATGGACTCCATCAAAGTGCTGTCGCAGCCGGCGCCGTTCCCCCGCCACGGCCCCCTCGGCGGCCACAGGAGGTGGAAAACACGCTTGGCGGCCGGCGCCAACAGAAGATGCCACGCCGTCTTCCCACTGGTGACGTACCGACCCGTGACCTACGACCCCGGCACGCCTGTCGCCCTGGGTGACATGTTTCTGGCGGTGGCGGGCGCCGGATCTACCTGCGAGACGTCGCCGGGTCTCAATAGCGATCCGCTGGCCTGTTTGTTTGCACAGCCGCCGGCAACAGAGCTGGCTTAGGCGGGAAGCCACCGATGGAAATGCCAGGTTGAAAGCCAGTCGCCGGGCAGATTATCTTGTCATGGGGGACCGCTCACGGATTATTCCTCCTGGCGTCTTGCCGGATTTACTTCGAGATCTGTGGCCTGTGAATTATTATTGCTGATTTATGAATGAGCTACGTCAGCAAAGTCCATGTTAAAAAGACATAGCTATTTGTGTTTCCTGTAATCTCAACAAAAAATCCCAACAGGAAATGGGCTCTGGAGGTTTTTCAGGTTTTTCAGGTTTCTGAGAAAAACACCTCACAAAGATAAAATCTAAATAATACAGCCCTGAGACACGCATCAGTGGACCTCCGGTTTCCCATGAAAGTGTTTAATCACAGCATCTAATTCTGCTGAACTTCTGTCCGTTTAAACAGCAGTGGGCTAGCGCCCCCCCCCCCCCCCCCCCCCCGCCCCCGGTGACAACTATTTATTGTATTGCAATAATAAAACAAAAAAAAAACTAAACAAAGTCTTGCAACTGTTCTCATAAAAATAAAAATAAATGTGTGAGCTGAGCTCCGCAATAAAGGGCAATGTAAGAGTAATATAAAAATAGATTTTATTTTTTTATGATCCGAGGCTTTTATATTGTTATATTGTTATGTCATGTTCCCAAACACACCTCATCGGATTTCCACACATGGGGACTTTCTAAACATGAAGCCAGTTTCATTATGAAGACGCCGCGGCGGGGGTCTCACCGGTGACGTAATCGGATCACACCGAGGAAGAGGAGGAGGAGGAGGACACCGGTGAGGAGCAGGAGGAGGAGGAGGAGGAGGACACCGGTGGGGAGGAGGACACCGGTGAGGAGCAGGAGGAGGAGGAGGAGGAGGAGGAGGACACCGGGGAGGAGGAGGACACCGGTGGGGAGGAGGCCACCGGTGAGGAGGAGGAGGAGGAGGAGGACACCGGGGAGGAGGACACCTCGGGACGCCATGCCATCTGGACATACCACAACACCGCGAAAGCAAAAAAGTAACACTAACCAGTGTTACGCTTTCCATCAACGAAAGCGCACATAGAGAATAATGTCTGGTAAACGGACGCCTGCTGCTTCGTTCGCAGCCGACGTTTATTCACTGTTATCGTGTTGGAGACCTGACAGCCCATGTTATCTGTGGTCTCGGAGTTGGCCGGGAAAAAAATGGCTTTAGTTGGCCGGAGTTTTGCATTTTAGTTGGACATGTCTTTACTCATGAATTACTGGTAGGTCCAAGATAACTTCTGGTGGTGAGAAAATGGATGAGATAGGAGGATGGGGGAGGATGGGGGAGGACAGTCTAGTGGCTGCGGCGCTGGACCGCCATGATGCTCCTGTATGCGACCCGGAGTAATGAGATGGACATACACACACACATCAAGCACTACCAAATGCATGAATGTATTCCGTCTTAAAATGCAGATTCACGCATAACAACCCAATGAAGGGTCCACGCGCACGCACACACACACGCGCGCACACACACACACACACACACATACTGTATACTGTATACAGTGTAGTCATTCTTACGTGACTC
Source organism: Merluccius polli (assembly GCA_030340625.1). Classification (NCBI taxonomy): domain Eukaryota; kingdom Metazoa; phylum Chordata; class Actinopteri; order Gadiformes; family Merlucciidae; genus Merluccius; species Merluccius polli. Next base: position 11,664 of record JAOPHQ010004437.1, read on the forward strand.
CTCCACCAGCAACGCGTGTTAAACCCACATAATCAACTTTCCCCGGTAAGTCTTCCCGGTACTGGTCTCTCTCACACACACACACACACACACACACACACACACACCGACACACACACACGTGCGGCTGACACGACCCTCGAGCATATCCTTGGAAGTGTGCGTGAGGTCAGCCACATGTTTTTCCAGTATACCAATAGCATGACCCGCGGTGACTCACTGAATACGTCCTGTTGTTGGCTTGTGTCGCGGCTGCCATTAAGTGTGAGTGGCAGTGAGGAATGCTATGGGGTTTGGCGGGAAAGATGTTTCCCTACTACACCCTTATATGTCACATTGTACATTGAACTCAGTGCTGAAGCACTAACAAGAAGAAAGATAATGTGGTCATTATGAGCCCTTCCAATATCAACCATTGAGTCACGTGATTTCTGTACGTCATCACGTATTCGCATTCGTTCGCCGAATCGGTTTTTCGTTGGGCTTCGCCGCATTAACCTTTTATCGATACACCGACTTTTCCGCCTCTCTCAAGCGTGACCACTTTTTATGGATGTTTCGAGACTTGCGTTTCCACTCAGGTTTTACTATTCGCAAATTGAACATCGGAATAAAAAGATGGTGGATGGGAACCCACCTAGTGTCTCTCCTGAGTGTGTGTGTTTATCGCTGTTTCATCCCAGGTGCCATGTGGGTAAACCAGCTATCAACCACACACACACACACACACACTGCACAAATACTGTATTCTATCTAACTATAGATTGAATACAGTACACGCTCCAATAATTCTTAATAAAGAAATAAAAACACTTAATGCCAGAGAGGGGACTATCTATAACAGTATAACTGTCCACTAGCTGTGTTTGGGGGTGCAGCTACGCTCCCTAATTTTGGAGGCTACAGACTATGTAAAACTCAATGTAGAAAAAGGTTCGGGCTCAGCCTCATCCGGCCCACCCATAGGTTAGTTTCTGCAGATGCCACTGTTTGATATATAAAAACAAAGTAAGAAATTGTAAGTGTAAACAAGTGACTTTTCAGTGACTTCATAGACATGATATGGCATGTTTCTTTGTGTTGTCCAACACAACATGCCTAGACATGCTTATGCTGTATGTCATGATTTCAGATAATATCTGCTTCATGCTTTCGTTTTCCTAATATCCCTCCCTCCTGTCTCCCCCTTCAGATCAGACTTGGATTCCAGCTCTGGTGTTTCGCAAGAGCTCTGCTGGGAAATTCACAGAATGTGGGAAAGCCCACAAACTGGCAGGATAAAAAGGGGGAACAGCACTCGGGAACTTTCACTTCTCAGCTTTCACTCCTTCAAGGATTTTGCTTCAGTCTTTTTTCCCCATACACTATCCCGGTGTCTACAAGATGGCTTTCTCACTGAAACACTGTGTCCTTCTGCTGGTTGTTGCGGTCGCCATTTGCATGCAACTTCACAACGGTAAGCTTGTAAAAGTGTGAATTCTTCTAATGGCTTTATTTAGCGCTGCCCCGCTGCACTGTGAAAGGCATTCTGCCATGTTGCAGTGTTGTTGGTTTTTGCATGGTATAACATGGTGCTGCATAGTTTACTTATGCATGTTGGCTCAGGGAATACATTGGAGGGAACACACATGAATAATGCATGTGTGAAGTGCGTTTGTTTTTACAATCGATTTCTTTACGTCTTTACTCCGCAGCCCAGTTCGTTCCTCGGACCAGGTGTATCTGTCACACGACCGTCAAGTACACGAGAAAAAACATCACGGATTTCCAAGTCCTCGAAAGTGGACCCAGCTGTCCTGATACTGTAGTCATGTGAGTACAGAAATGGAAAACTGTCACATTTCTATTACCTTAACTTGTATTGGGATACATTGCATAGCATCTTACTCTGCTGTGATTTTGAACCTCTTTTTCCCCCGTCCTCAGTGTTACCACGGAGAACCCAGATAACACCACAGAGGATCTCTGTCTTAATCCTCAGGGCAAGCTGTCAAAGGCCTTCATCATCTGCTGGAACAAGTAAGATATGACTTGAAATAGCATACCAACAGTGATTCATAAGCTCAGGTTGCTCTTTCACTATTTGTTATTGGCAAATGAATACACGGTTGTGGTTTGTTTTCTTCCGTTGGGAATCCACCAAAGCAAACACTTTTTTTCATAATATAGCCAATCCTTATCTCCTACGGTGCACAAAAGCTAATGTTAAACTTAGGGGACCTTGTCCTGTGTATTCGCTCAGCCCTTTTTCAACACGTGACTCACTGCACAAACACACATGTTTCTTATTAGTCCTATCCTCTGGGCTTACTCTCTCTCTAAATTCTCTTCCTCTCTCCCCCACGTTGCTCTGCAGAATAAACAGAAACGCAACCATGAAGGTGACCTGCCTGAACAAGAGGAAGAAGCAAGTGAAGGTTACAGAGTGAAGCCATGCACAAGCCTTGACCGGAAAACCCCCCCTGGGAGTGGACTCCCAGAAGTCACATGATCACTGAAAGTCCCCATAGTGGATGAACTGCACTATTTCACGGCCCCATAGGGGGCATGAAACATTGAAGGAGGAAAACGATAGTGAGCAGAACTGCTGGATGCCTCGGGGAACAGAGCAACTATGAGGAAACCTGGGGCATACATTTGTCTGTTTATTCTTGATTTTGTTTATTATATACATATATATAATATTTAAAAGTATATTTTCATTGTTTTTCTTTATTTATTTTGTTTATATATACGATCAAATAAATGTCATTTTTATACCACGCATTTTGTTCTCGCCAGCTGTTTTGTATTAGCCAGTGAAGGCTTTGTTCGGACCACTCTGGTATTTACTGCTTCCCCTGCTCCATCCATGCTTTGCAACGTGTATATAATCTCAATCTGCACAGAGAAAACTTTAAACTAACACTCTTGTACTGGTAATTACTGGTGGGAGGTTATTGTTGTAAATTTGCCAATGATAACTCATTCTGGACGAGGGGGGGGAGATGTTAACCGAAATATGACATCCCGAAACGGCAGATGTGCACAGCTGTGTCTTAACAGCTGCAGGGGAGGATGTGAGCCTCTGGAAACCCTAGGTTGTAAATAATGACGTTCATCATCTCCCTCTTGACCGGTTCCACATTTCCTGTACTTGGGGGTTTTTATTTGAGAGTTCAGTGCTGGGAAGGGGTCAGACCTTCAACACATTCCACCAAGATGCAACATCTTCTTCAAATAGCCACATGAAAAAAACAGCGGTCAGCACAATGGAGCGCGCACACGGGTCTGGTTCTGGGTGCGGGCATTGATCCAGTAGATTATGTAGACACTAACTAGGGGCATTTTGTGAGCCGTCTGAAGGAAAAGGCAGCATGAGTATCGTATCCCGGGTCTTCCCGTCGATGGCGGCTAAAACGCTGAAGCGTAAGCTGGGTATTGATGGACGGCATCCGATGGCTGCCGGCGAGCGCCGCTCAGTTCCTCCCTGGTGTTCGGCTTAGCCAAACGTGTCTTGATTTCTTGGTTTCTTTGCTGGGGAGATAAACTTTGCCCGAGAATATCAGAAGTAGCCGCGCTCACTCCAGGGAAATCAGAGCATGGGTTTTGGTCTGGGTCGGAGCGCGGTGTACAGAGTGTGGGAGAAAATAGATCCTCGATACACGCTACCTCCCAGAGTACTGAGGCCGGCCCCAAACTGCTGGCTTCACATGCACACACAGATGCACGTGCGCACACACACACACACACACACATACACACGTGCATGCACAGATGTATACACACACAGACACACATGCAGGAGTGCATCCACACACATGCACACACACACACACACACACACACACACATGGAGGAGTGCATGCACACACACACACACACACACACACACACAAATGCAGGAGTGCATGCACACACACACACACACACACACACATGCAGGAGTGCATGCACACACACACACACACACATGCAAGCATGCACACACACACACACATATCCGCACACCACACACATCTAAACATATGTAATTAAGTAAAACTTGCACAAGTTTGCAGACCAGCTGCATGCAAGCAAGTAGCAAGCACACACACACACACACACACACACACACACACACACACACACACACACACACACACACACACACACACACACACACACAGAAACACATCGTCCTACGCATCGCCACACACACACACACCGAGGGTAAATTGTTTAACCTGTCGCACAAAAATGTACACACACACAGAAAGCGAAAATAAACTCTTTTTTTTCTCCACCCCCTCCCTCTCACCCACATAAGATACACACAGACACAGATGGATGCTGTGTGTGTGTGTGTTCGTGCGAAAGTCGTTCTGGGAAACAACGGGAACAACAAAGCAAACCAAACAGCCCATCGGACTCGGCCGACGTTGCGACACCGCATCTCTCAGCACGGATGAATTACCGTCTTTATCTCACGACGACGAGCACACGGTGCCTCCGGTTGGAGGGAGTGGAGAGACGGATCACTGCGAAGGGTTAGTCGATATGAAACAATATGCAACTTCAGTCTGTACGCACGCACACACACACACATGCACAAGCGCGCGCACACACATGCACACGCATATGCACACATGCGCGCGCGCACACACACACACACACACACACACACACACACACACACACACACACACACACACACACACACACACACACACACACACACACACATACACATACACACAAGGCGTGAAACAAGGCTTGTTAGAGGGGTTTCCAGAGTCTGTTAACGACTGGGTTCCTCCTCTGAGTCTTCAAAGAGAAAGCGGTCTCATCCAGCAGTCACCACCCCCCCCTCCCCCAACACCCCCCCACTGCGTCTGGGTTAAATCACAACACGAGTGATATGTGTCAGTCTTCTTTTCTCTCTCTCTCTCTGTCTCCCTCCCCCCCCCCCCTCTCTCTCTCTCTCTCTCTCTCTCTCTGTCTCCCCCCTCTCTCTCTGTCTCCCCCCCTCTCTCTCTCTGTCTCTCCCCCCCCCCCCCCTCTCTCTCTCTCTCTCTCTCTCCCCCTCTCTCTTCCTCTGTTTTATTGATCAATAACGCTGTCAGTCACACCATATATACCAGCTGTTCCGGTTGCCGCTCCTCTGCGCTTCAAACGCACCTCTGCTGGCTGTCACAGGTTCAGGGGGATCATCGCCGCCACCAGCAACAGCAAAGCAAGTGCGACACCCCCCACCCCCCTCATCAACAGTAGGCCTATAGTATACCATCCCGACGCTTATCAAAAGCCATCTATTAAAAGGCCGTGTTTCATGTGCTCACAATTGCTGCTGATCATTTGCCAGGCGCTTTGTAAAAGGCTGCGACAGACGCATGCATTTTTAACCACTCTGCGGCAGGCGGCCCAGGGAGAGATATCTCTTCAATGTAGCTCTGTTGTTTCCTCCGTGGCTTTGAAGTATTATATATAACTTGGTTTAATTTTTTTTTTTTTTTAAATCATTAAAAAAAAAAAAAAAGCGTAGAGAAGGAAAGAAGAAGACAAAAAAAACACACACAAAAAAAACAACCGAGAAGTGATATTTTGTCTTCTCCGGAAAAAATATAATAGGTACGCCATTGGCTTCAATGTTGTCCGAACCCGTTATACCCGCCCCATGCTGTGCATTTAGATGTCCCCCCCTAAAAAAACGAAAACAACAACAACAACAAAATAAATATATAATAACAAAAAATAAATAACAAATACGTCCTGATATTTTATTGATACGCATTGGAAATCACCCCCAAAAAACTGGCGGTGTTGCGTTGGCGCCGCTGTCAGCGAGCAAGGGGCCGTGCGTAAATTGGTCGCCGTGTTTCGAGGCGTACACTATTCATGGCGCCGCTGTAGCTCCGATGCGACACTTTCATGCGCTTCTTCTTCTGTTGCCGAAGTGCGGCGGCTGGGAGCGGCCAGCGGTTCAAACGCTGCTACCCCCGGTGTCTGCAGTCGGAGGCAACGTGGGAGGACAGACGGAGAGAAGCGTTTCCATTGAAAAATAATGAAAGAAATGGTTTGTTTGGTTGTTTTTTTGTTGTTGTTGGTGGTGGTGGTGGTGGTGGTAGCAACTCCTGCAGCTACCCGGGGCTGCAAAACAGCACAATGTGCTTTTTTTGCTTTCTGGCTGGTGTTTTTTGAACATGCATAAACAGGCATATTCTTCGGGTAGGTGAACGACATCCAGTGGAGTCGATATTATAGTGTAAATCGTGGAAGGATGAAAGGGATCAGGCACGACACAAAACTGTAAAAACTTCCCACGGAAACAGACAATTACATCTGTCGTAGGTTTGGGAGCTGCGAAGAGAGAGAGAGAGAGAGAGAGAGAGCAGAGCCGAAGAGAGACAGATTTTGAAAGCAAACGAGGGATGTGCATCTCTCCTTTCAAGCACCATTCGATACGCATCTCGATACATGGGCTCCGATACGACACAGCAACGATACTTTAGTTTGAAAACACTCAGCTCATCCTATATATTTGTGGTTGTGGTTACTGTTTTGCCATTGTGCTAATAGCAAGGCACTGTTCTAAAATACTAGAAATAGACCACAATCCTGTCTAAGCACTAGGATGGGTAGGTCAGTTTTGCATCAGGCTATTTTATTAGGCTTCAGCAATTTGTGCATATTATAAGCAAAAGCATTTTCTTCAAATGTGTATTGGAAAAAAATATGAACAATTTCATCAAGGCATCAATGGTGATAGATGGGTCAGGTCAGGTCCAGCAGATGTCTGATAGCAGGACCGAGCATCTGGGGTTACCCGGGAAAACAGATTAGGAGAGTTATAACAAACTATCATCTATCAAACTATCAAACAGTCATCACATATTTCTCTCTTCATCTACCCCTCCCCATTTTGTTTCCAATTACAATTAGATGAGTAAGCACACACTCCGAGCTTGTGTATTGCTCCTGTAGAAAGGGATATGCACATGCAGATTGAGCAAGCTAACATGTACAGACATGTTTCTTCGTTTGGACCATGAGAACATGTGTCAAATATGTACAGACATGTTTCTTCGTTTGGACCGTGAGAACATACCAAACTCGCCCTAATTATAGGTGTGTTTTTTTTTTTTTTTAGCAAACTATAAAAGGAGCAAACTGTTTCGTAAGAATGGAAATCACATTATGAAAGAAGAGTAATAATGTGATTTCCGTATCATAATGTGTCCATTTCCATTTCCGGATAACATATTTACATGACAATCTATTAGGTAATCTGCAGATGATGTAAACTTAACGTAATAAATGTGATCTCTTCCTCTTCAATCTCTGTCTGGTCTGGTCAATTATAAGCCAAGTGAAGATACACTTAGCCTACTGTAACACAGTCTTGGTTTTGTCTTGTTTATCGAAACATGTCCAAAGTTTAAGTCCACTAACTACAACCAAATTATTTGGTACAACATGCTACACCCCACACAGGAATTGGAGTATAAGTGTATAAAGTATAAGTGTGATGACAATGCATTTAGTAGGTTGCCAATATTGACTGCATCAAAGATGTAGCAAAGTAAAGAAAATATTAATTTGAAAATGAATGAATATGAAATTAAACACCTTACCTGACAGCAGTATTTGCAGCTTCTGAGCTTCAGTCGTCAATTCCTCTGATCTGTTTGTTTACTTCCTATTTGAATGAATAATTTGAAAGTCAGGTGATGCTAGAACAAGTTTTTGATTGGTTTGCGGTATAGTACTCCCTTGCGTTTTCCTCATCTATTTACCTGAGACGTAAGTTTAGTTTTCATAAAAAATATGATCAACTTGAGACTACCAACAAATGGAAACATGTTCAGAAAAAAAATATTTAGTTTATTTGAAAACAACTGCTATCTATCGCTGAGGATCAATTATTTCAAAAACTAAAGCAGACAGCAGCCTTCGGCCCACCACCTAAACAAGCCTTTATCATCTGCATATTTTAAGATGGTCCTATTTTCACCCCTGCTCTGACACAGGATAAATAATAGTGGCAAAAGCACACATCCTTGTTAGGTAGCCAGTAGAGGAGCCAACTGTGTCCTTTTAGCGTCACTCTTTGTATCCTATTAGTTAAGAAGTCAAGACTCCAGCCCACAAGATTGTTACTCAAGCAAATTATTCTAAAAGCCTACTGGTTAAAATATTGGGTTGAATTGTGTTAAAATCAGAGGAAAAGTCTAGCATGAGACCCATTTCCCTCCAAGTGTTTAACTAGTAAGTTAAGGAAAGTGAGTTATTCAAAATGTAGTGGAATACAGGACTCAGTTCTTTTCCTCCTGAGACCGCCCGTATATGGGCAGACCCGCCCCCTCTCAAAATCAAAGACTTCATAAGGCATTAAAACATGTGAGAAAGCAGTCATGTGATACAACCCTAGAACGATAAGATTCTCAACTGTTAGTCTATTAAATAACCATTTTTAGCGAAATGAAACAGTTATACAATGAGTAGTTCCGACAAAGCAATCTGATTAGATAGATAGATAGATTCTTTATTGTCCTTTAAGGAAATTTGTTGCCACAGTCTGTACAGCGCCTCACAAGAATACGTATATACAGTATACATCCACAACATATAGCACTCATACACACCTATATACATAAACATAGCACATACACACATGACAGTTACCGGGGCAATTTGTTTAATGATTCTATGGCGGAGGGGACAAAACTCCTGCCAAAACTTGCCCGTTTCCAGGCCAGGGATCTGTATCTGCGACCTGATGGAAGCATTGTGAAGAATGGGTAGAGGGGGTAGTAGCCGATTAGTCAACTAGACTAGCTTGTATTCGCGATCTCGTTCTTTCGGTCACTACCCAAAGCTCATGACCATAGGTGAGGGTTGGGACGTAGATAGACTGGAAAATCAAGAGCTTCGCCTTCCGGCTCAGCTCCCTCCCGCATCACTGCTCACGCCGCACCAATCCGCCTGTCCATCTCACGCTCCATTTTCCCCTCACTCGTGAACAAGATCCCAAGATACTTGAACTCCTTCACTTGGGGCAGCAACTCGCTCCCAACCCAGAGGGAGCAATCCACTGTTTTCTGGCAGAGAACCATGGCCTCAGACTTGGAGGTGCTGACTCTCATCCCGACCGCTTCACACTCGGCTGCAAACCACCCCAGTGCATGCTGGAGGTCACAGTCTGATGAAGTCAACAAAACCACATTCAGTATGTTTACATGCACAGATTATATCGATTAAAGCCATAGCTCGTCTATGCTCCGCAACTGGACAACTGCAATTGTCCGCGTATACATGGCGGCGAGTAAATCGATTCATTGGCCGAAGCGTGTAATGCCCCGGTAGGATAGGTGGCGCTGTGCCCATTTCAACTAGTGGTAATAGAGCCACCGGTTGACCCCTTTACGTCACCAGCAACAACAAACTCATTCGAGAAAGCGATGTTTCAGCAGACAGCTGTCAGTTCACTTCGGGTCCATATAATTTCTCCATTGACGCTCCGTTGTTCCTCTCGGTCGTATGCGGACCGCTCCGCTGCTCTGCCGGCGGAGCGGTCCGCATACGACCGAGAGGAACAATGGAGCGTCAATGGAGAAATGATATGGACCCGAAGTGAACTGACAGCTGTCTGCTGAAACATCGCTTTCTCCTCCATGTCGCGTTTCAGTCTGGACTTCAGAGAGTCAAAGCCAAAGTTAATTTCCCCCAATTCCTTTTCCCCATGGGCGAGATAAACCCGACTAGGAGTCTTTACTTGTTGTGTACCAGAGAGTCGGAGAACCCGACGCAGTCTGTAAGATTCACAATATCAGAGAATACCGCCGTCAGTTCGGCTGCGGCGCAATGAATGAATAAAGATCGTAGTTATTTTACAACCTCGTTGATGAGCAACATTTAGAAAAACATGGACTTTTAATTCAGCCTTAGGTTAAATCGAAGCGTAGTGTGTACTGAATGCACGTTGATGATGATACACTCCTTATAGGGGGTAACTACATTGGCATGGCACCGGCTTCCTCCATCTTCTGCGCCAGCTTTTTAAATACATCGCCGACCCAAAGTTAGTTGACAGCTGTCTGCTGAAAACATATTTCTCCCACCAGAACAGCCCTGAATGAATGAATAAAGATCGTAAACACGTCGGGAGAAAACATTTATTTTGACAGATGTGCCCGAAGTTACTACTTTACAACCTCGTTGATGACCCACATTTAGAAAAACATGTACTTTTAATTCAGCCTTGGGTGAAATGGAAGCGTAGTGTCCGTGTGCCTCCACCTTTAATGAATGCACGCCATGCGCGCTCCCGTGGCCGGGACACAATTCTTATAGGGGGTAACTACATTCACCGGCTTCCTCCATCTTCTGCGCCACCTTTTTAAATAAATCGCCGTTTCTCGTTATCCCTTATCCGACGGCGGCGGCGACAACAACAACAACACGACTATCGTCTCTTTCTACTTCCGGCTCACGGCCCCGGGAAGAGATCTCGAGCATGCGCAGAACGCAATTCAACGCATAAGCCAATTCGATTGGCTACATGCACGCTTAGTCGACTATGAATCGCATAATCTAGGGGTCTTAACTCGATAATGAGTAAGTCGATTCGAACCGATTATAGCTCGACTAAGGTGTATACATGCATCTTAGTAATCCAATCATAGTTGGATTAAGCCAATAAGTCGACTTTCTTGAGTGTCATGTAAACGTACTGATTATCTGCAAAAAGCAGAGATGCAATTCTGAGGTTCCCAAACCGGACATTCTCCTCACCTCGGCTGCGCCTTGAGATCCTATCCATGAATATCACAATCAGAATCGGGGACAAGGGGCAACCTTGGCGGAGTCCAACACCCACTGAGAACGTGTTTGACTTTGTGTCGAGAATCCGAACACAGCTCTCACTTTGGTTGTACAAGGCCCGGATGGCTCGTACCAATGGCCCCGGTACCCCATACTCCCTCAGTACGCCCCACAGGATCCCAGAGGGACATGGTCGAAAGCCTTCTCCAGGTCCACAAAACACATGTAGACTGGATAGGCAAACTCCCACGCCCCCCCAGCAACCCTGCAAGGGTAAAGAGCTGGTCCACTGTTCCACGTCCAGGTCAGAATCCGCATTGCTCCTCCTGAATCTGAGGTTCGACAATTGGCCGGAGCCTCCATTCCAATACCCTGGAGTAAACTTTACTGGGGAGGCTGAGCAGTGTGATACCCCTATAATTGGAGCACACCCACCGGTCCCCCTTTTTGAAAATGGGAACCACCACCCCGGTCTGCCACTCCACAGGTGCTGTATCCGACATCCACACAACACTGAAGAGGCGTGTCAGCCAAGACAGCCCAACAATGTCCAGAGCCTTCAGCATCTCAGGGCAAATCTCATCCACACCTGGCGTCTTGCCACCGAGGACCTTTTCTTTTTCTGAGTCACCGAGCAGTTTGCCAGAACTTCCTTGAGGCCAACCGAAAGTCCTTCGCCATAGCCTCCCCGAACTCCTCCCACACTCAGGTTTTTGCTTCAGTGACCACTGAAGCCGCAGCCCTTCTAGCCTGCCGGTACCTGTCTGCTGCCTCGGGAGACCCCTGGGCCAGCCAAGCCCAAAAGGCCTCCTTCTTCAGCTTGACAGCTTCCTTCACCGCTGGTGTCCACCAACGGGTTCTTAGGTTACTGCCGCGACAGGCACCGACTACCTTCCGACCACAGCTCCTAGCAGCTGCCTCTGCAATGGAGGTTTTGAACGTGACCCACTTGGTTTCCATGTCCCTAGAACTAGTCTACAATGCCGAGGATAAGCAGGCCCAGGCCCCTGCCTTTGCCTGCCGTCCGGCTGACATTGCTCCCGACCCCAATGCTCATCCCTGCAGGTGGTGGGCACACAGGGCAGCGGCTCCATGTTGTTTCTTCGGGCTGTGGCCGGCTGAGCCCGGCTGAGCCCCATGGGTCATGGCCCGGCCACCAGACACTTGCCGGCGAGCTCCTCTGCCAGGTCTGGCTCCAGGAGGGGGCCCCGGTTTCCCTATTCCGGGCAAGGTACCACAGTGACTTCCTTTCTGCTTCATTAGGGTCCTTTGAACCGCTCTTTGTCTGGTCCCTCCCCTGGGACCACTCTGCCTTGGGAGACCCTACCAGGGGCTTTTGCCCCCGACAACACAGCTCCCAGGATCACAGGGACACACAAACCCCTCCACCACAGTAAGGTGGCGATTCTTTCGGGGGCACAGGGACACACAATATTATATATAATATTAAATATTTATCCACCATTGGTTAAAATTATACATATTTCCATGCCAACATTGTAACTACCACTATAGGAGTAGAGCCATGTTACATGTAATTTAACATCAACATGTTAAATTACATGTTTGAATGCCTTACGAAGACCTATGACCGAATCACAGCCTTGCTGCTATTCAGTATAACAGCACTCCCTCTTGTGTGATATTGCTTAAATTCCAAACAAAATAATGAGCAGGTAACAAGTTATGTATTTCATAACTGTGCATGTGCACATGCACAGCAATAGCGATCTTTTTCTTGACATGTTATCTACACAAACTATCCATCATATGAAAGCTGAGACTCTGCTGAGTCCAAACCATATCACACAGTGACCAAAACTCGCTGAACTAGAAGCCAAAAACCATCAAGAACAAAGTCTTTTTCTAATAACAATCACAAGTTATGTCTTACCTTTATTGTTTTTGTCATCACAGTTGCTGATGCTGATCACTCAAAACCACAATAAAGAGATAATCCAGTGTCTGGGCAACATTTTAAAACCTCCCAATCATGTTTCTAATCATGTATAGTAGGTGAGAGAGGGTTTCACAGACTGCCTTCAATCAGATCAAACATTATTTTTCACCATCTGGTGGCCGGATGGTGCAATTGCAATGGTTGGGCATGGGCTGTTTCTCAATCTACGTACTTGTCCGTACTTGTGTTCTTGTGGACTTGTGAAACGTCATCAGTCGCAGCCAAGTACTGTTCCAATTCAAAGTCCGCATCTAGCCAAGTACAGAGACAAATGCCCAGATGTGTTCTTGCTCCGCCCATTTTATCGAGCATGCATCGGGTGGCGACTTGTGTGGACTTGGACTTATCCCAGAATGAGGGATATGTAGGGCAGGCTACAGATTTGTAGGCTACAGACAGGGCTGGACTGGCCATCAGGCAGTGCCAGACTGGCCATCAGGCAGTGCCTGATGTACGATCGCGATCGGTACATCACGCCCCCCCGGTCGGTCGTCGGTCCGGGGTGTGTTATGATCGCGTGTGTTATGGGTGTGTGTCCGGGGTGTGTGTTACGATTGTGCCCACCCCCCCCTCCCCCTGTCGGTCGTAGGTCCGGGGTGTGTTACGATTGCGTGTGTTACGGGTATGTCTGGGGGGTGTGTTACGATCGCGCCCCCCCCGTCGGTCGTAGGTCCGGGGTGTGTTACGATCGCGCGCAAACCCCCCCCCCCCAGGGCCAAAGCCAGGGCCTAATTTTGTTCCCAGTCCAGCCCTGGCTACAGAACAATACCAATATTTATACATATTAATATTTTTAAAATGAAAAGAGGCAGGGTTGTATTTTATATCATATTTCGTTTTATTGTAAATATACATTACAGTGAAAATAACCGGAGTAGATGTACAGTCAAGACAAGCTGAGATGGTGACGTCATCAAGTCCGCTGCTGTTCCAACTGCAGAATGACCGTACTGCGTCCTCCCGTCCTCGGGAGTTTGTACTCCCAAGTCGAACTTACCAAGTCCAAACTACCAAGTACGCAGTACGGCCTTGGTGTCATTCAATTCTATTCACCCTGACCTTTCACCCTGACCTTGAGGGGTCAACTTTTTAAATTGAACAATGGGTTCTCAAGATATTCACCTGTCTGTGTCGATCACGTTTGTATTGTAATTTTTGCATTGGTTTGCATTGGATTTATTGTTTTTATTTGGAGACTCTACCTAAATCTATATGTACTAAAACATCTCTATCTTTGCTCTACTTCACTTTATTGGCATCAAATCACCCAGGCCCTCATCAGATGGTGTGCTATGGCCCTATAGTGCTATAGGGCTACCAACTGATAATGCACTAGGTGTTATTCACACTAACACATGACATTTATTTCAGGCAGAATTTAAATATTCCATGTATTTTGTGTTCTAGCTTTATTCACTCTGACCCAGTAGCATCCACATTGATTTTTTCACTTTAACAACAATCTCACAGATGTAATCTTTCATTTGGTACCAAGAAACTTACAAGCCCCTGTAGTTGTGGAGATATAGTCTGTTCAATTTGGGTGTGTTATTCTCGGCAAAAACAGAAATGGGTCTAGTGATGAAGTGGTTAAGTAAATGACCACAGAGGTTGTCGGGTCCATTACACTGACTCAAATGTACTCTTACCGAGAGAAAGACCTTTTCCACATACCTTTGGTCTATATCAAAGTGCTGTTTATCTTCAGGTTTGTAACTCAGTTCCTGAATTTCATTACAAAAATCAACAGTATTCAAACCTTTGCAAACTCAGTGTTTGAATTGAAGCCATGCTGGAAGACCTGACTGCTATTCTTTGTATTATGTAGGCCTGCTATTGTTTCTTCTTTCTTCTTTTCTTCTTTTCTTTTCTTATAGTTCACTAGTTCAGATTTATAATTCTGTTTTGATTTTAAGATTTCTATTTTGAGCGCCTTGGTCGCCATGTGCAAAGGCTACTCCCTGTTTAAAAACACATTTGTTTTTTCTGTATGCTAGGACTTACAAGAAATAATCATGTTTTCTAGGCAACATATGAGCATGTTAGATCAACACGTTTGTCCAAATCATCAGCACAAGACTGTTTAAACATCCATCTCAATCAGTGCAGTCATAACATTCCTGCAGGCAGAGCACTGATTCTTGTGTCCAGGTCCTTAATATCCTTTGTCTTGCCTTTGCTTTCTCTCTCTTTAAAACCATTTTATATATGGGCAGTAAATGCACACAGTTATGATCCGCAGAGCCCAGTAGGGGTAGTGGGAGTGATTTATAAGCATCCTTTACTGACCCATAACAAACATCTAATGTCTTATCCCGCCTAGTGGGACAGGAGACATTGGTAAAAGTTTGTAAGTGTCTTTTTAAGGGAGACATTAAAATCACCCAATATGAAGTTTGGTGCAGCACATGAAATCGACTGCACTTTTTGCGCTACATCGAAGATAGTGCTAGAAGCAGAGGTGGCATTTGCCTTCGGGTGGATGTACACTGTTGTTATAATAATTTGTGGAAAGGATGAAACGCTACTGATAAAAGTTTGACATCTTGCGTAATAATAATTATAAATGCGTTCTCTGACGGTCACAGAGATACAGTATCGTTTTCCACATCACTTCAGCCTTTTGATCCAGACGAAATGGCGCCACCAAAACCATTGATAAACAGGCTGAGGTCGGAGTCCTGGCCACGCTCTGTGAGCCATGTATCAGTGGGGGGGGGCCCTGACACAGCAGTCACCGATCTCCTACTGAAAAATAAAAGTTCCCCTGGAGTTCGTCCACTTTGTTCCTCAGGGACAGGACGTTCCCCATGACCAGCGGGGGCAGAGGTCTGATGCCTCATCCTCTTCTCATCCCTTGTCGCACCATAGGTTTTATGAGAACCTCTCACAATAAAGTCCGGTGACTGTAGCGTAATATCTGTCACGCAAGCTAAATTTGCATTTGCATCGTTCAATTGCAGCAGCACATCTCTATAGTAATGCGTCCTATCCCGGTCAAATGTGGCATCAAGCACATATGCATGACACCCACATGCACATACATTTCAAAAACCACATCTGAACACACCCACATATATCTAGACGGCCATACGCAAACTCCCACAAAAACACAAACACCTTATAAAAAACTTGGCTCAAATGCGTTTTGTTTGAAAGAGACAGATGTTTGGAAGATACAAGTCCACTGCGCAAAACATTTGACCAGTGGCGTAACATCATGGCGATAGGCCCCGGTGCAAATATTTTTTTTGTGCCCCCTCGATTGTTGACGGGGGGGTGCGCGATTGTTGATGGGGGGGGGGGGGGGGGTGGATTGTTTATTTAAAAGTCAAGCGCGACCCGAACCGAGCCTTTGGTCCCAGTCCTTTTTTTTTCTTCCTTCATGGGCCCCCCCCCCACCGGTTGCACCGTCGATAGTTACGCCACTGCATTTGACCCATTAAGTTAAGTCAGCTAACTACATTTCAAAAACCACATCTGAATAAAAAGAGCAGAGTGCCATATGTTTCTACGAAGTTTCAACGAAATGTTGTTGATGATGCTGAGTTGGTGTCTTTTGGAGGTATTTGCCATTTCCCTGGAGAACAGTACCTTGGTGGGGGTGGAGCGAGGGAGGGAGGGAGGGAGGGAGGGAGGGGGCCACATGTTGGACAGGGCTACACCATGAAATCCACCCCAGAACTGAGATATGAGCAAAACAAACACACAACTTTCCATCTGAAGGATTTGTCAGGGAGCACATTACACCATTACATTTTTCTTTTTAAAAGAAAGAATATTACATAGTTTTATTCATGATTCTTAAAAGTGCTGTAGGTAAGATTCAAGCGCTATATGTTGAGTGTAAAGAATTGACATAGCCATCCGTCAGCTATTAGTGAGTGAAATGCGCTGTGAGAATATTTGTTTCGAGTTGACTGCGCCCGCCTCTGTATGAGCCAATTTATATTTAAGCACGCTCCTGGTTCATTTCTGACCAATCACGATGCATGCACACTCAGAAACCAGCAGAGAGAGTGAGAGTTTGGCGCCCTGGTGTTGGTGATATATACTTGTTATCAAGGTTTTCTTTTCATTAATGATTGAGTGCTCCTAGTGCTGCTAATCTAAAATGGATCTTTATGCTGCCATTTTGTGGATTCTGTTCTATCTACTGCTAGCCTAGGCTAGCAGTGGAAGCGACAATGCAAAGAGCAAAAAATCATTAATGATTTTTTGCTCTTTGCATTGTCGCTTCCACAACACCTATTAATGCAATGATTAGAGGTTTCAAAGTGTTTTTTTTTTCTTTCTATTTTCTTTGTCCATGCAATGTCGTGCTCTACAGCTCCAGGCGTGTGGGACAGATGGTTGTCAATCAAGGTGCTGGCTCAAGCAGCCCATAAATAACCAATGGGGCTGCTGCTAGCAACCGCAAACGCTGCCCACCGCCCCCCTACCCCCCCCCCCCCCCCCCCCATCTACTCTCTAGTCTAAGTGATGACCTGAGGCCTTTCTGCTTCAGTCATACGTGGCGACAACGCCCTCCAACCCCAAGCCGACATAGTACAACTTGTCATCTTATACGCGTAAATGGCTGACTGCACACAGAGAGAGAGAGAGAGAGAGAGAGAGAGAGAGAGAGAGAGAGCGAGAGAGAGAGGGAGAAGACTCAGGGGGACGATGCATCCAGGAAGACTTAATAGTTACTGAGTAAACACCCACGCCCGCAACGGCCCGTGACTTTATGGCCCTGAACCGTAGCCCATCCACCAGATCACCAGCATGAATGACTTGAGTCACGTGGGATGCAAGAACCAAAGATAGGATTTCCAGAGAAGCTTGGCCGCATCCCGCATGGATAATCTTTATTAGTAGAAAAAGGCAACAACAATAAGAAAATGCACACTCCACTGGTTTTTAACCATGATAATAAATCAGAAATATCGTTTTTAATCCTGGCGACGATATGCGCAGTGTGTCAGCGACTACAATAATAATATTTTCAATTTATTAAATTAGATTTGGATCGACGGGATGCACCGCTTGCCATGAACACAAGGCCACATGTTCAGCTTTTATTTACAGTGCGGTGGCATATGGAGAGGCTTGCAGGAGGAAAGCAGAATCTAGTTTCTGTCCGTCTGGGGGATGCTTTCTGGTCACTGGTTCAGGTCCCCTGCTCCAGACGACCTCTGTCAATCTGCCAAGCTGCAGGACATATGCAGTTTAGATTCTGCAAGAGAGACAGGCACACACACACAAAGCTGTAGTTTCTCTCTCTCTCTTTCATGTATTCATCACGTCCATTCTTCTCTCTCGCTTAACATGCACGCATGCACGTGCACACACACACACACACACACACACACACACACACACACACACACACACACACACACAATGCATAATGCGACTTGCACAACCACATGTAAGTGGTATACAATTACAATGTTTTACAATGCATCCAACTAATGTAAAATATATTTAAATTGCACAAGCATGCATACAAACAAATGAATGCTAAACATAAAATAACAAACACCGATTGAGTCCCAGGCACTATTATTTCGCCTCTCCTCATTCTCCTCCCTATTTCCCCAAGTCTTTCTCAGGCTGCCAAAGAATTAGCATGTGCTGCTGCCTACTGCCAAGATTAGACTGCTAGGCGGAGAGCAGAATGTGTTCTTACAATGCAGTTTTTGTTAACAACTTATAAATAGATCCGTTGAAATACTCTATCTCTGATAATGTTTGCAAAATATAGGGTGGTTGTCGGTCGCTGTCGTTGCAGCAGCAGCAGCAGCAGCAGGTAGCCTATATAAGGTAATAATAAAAACAGCGTTGTGCACTTTTTTGACCGATGAGTTGCAATTGCTGACCTTGACCTAAAGGGGGCAGCGCCACTCTGGTTCGACGCAGGGACATCATCAGCATGCAGTGCAGAGCTGTGCACCTATACTTGCTGTGCACCCACTAAACGTAGCTCTTCTTTGTGCCCACTGTACAGGGAGCCCTGGCTAAAAATGTTGAATTGATTAACCTTTTCGCTCCTCCCATTGAAAGCGCATGGTAGCAATCGGGGGAGAAGAAGAAGAAGAAGAAGAAGAAGAAGAAGAAGAAAAAAAATCCTTAGCACTTTAAACAGTTAGTGATGAGGGCAAAGATGGAGGAAAAAGTGCAAGACCCCATTTGTTCTTATCCAAAACATGTCATATCACATCAGACAGTTAGTTATTCAGCAACGCAAGGCGTGTTCGCAGCTGCGACGTGCGGTCGCGACCCGTCCCTTGATTGATACGGTTCGCTATCGGACATGCGACTGACATTGGAGGTAAGCTGTAATTGTCTCACACTGTGACG
>JAOPHQ010004438.1:0-25035 GCA_030340625.1 Merluccius polli
CCCCCGACGGACACGGCGAGGTCCCGCCCACAGCTCCTTGGAGCTTTAATTTACATTTATTTTTACATTATTGCAATCATAATCAATGAAGATAGACTTACTGCAAATGGATTTCACTATTGTTATGATATCAGTCCTCTGTAAAAGATGGAGATGGATTTTAGAGCAACATTCGTAGGCGTTAATCCAAGTTGAATACACATATAGCCATGGTGTTGCACTTACCGTAAGTCCTGGCTCACCCTTTTGTCCTGCTCTGCCCTGTCAGCCAACACAGGAAGAATCTTTACATTAGAGATTCATATACTTAACAGTACACACAAGGTAACATGTTTACTAGCTTGTTTACAAGAGTAAATAATGTAGTTGCACAGGGACCATTGCACTCTGAGAGTAGCTGGGAGGCCACTTGTCAAAGATAGGTAACACTGGATTTAACCAAAGAAAATGACTGACCAGCTGTCAGACTGAGGGAATAGTGTGTTTGATCATATAACAGTAATAGAATAGTAATAACATAATTATAACAGTAGAAACAGTAATAACAGTTGGTCCAGTACCCAGGGTCCCGCAGGCCCCGGCTCTCCAGACTCTCCCTTGTCACCCGCTGTCCCCGTATTCACCTTTGAACCCTCGCTCGCCCTGCGAGAGGAAAGCCAGAGTACTGTTTATGTCCTGTACAAAATGCTCTGTCTATTCTGAATGCACGGCTCAAAATTACGAAAATAATTTTAAGGACAATTACCCTAACCCTGTCCACATTACCATAACACTTTCCACGTTACCTTCTCCCCCTGTAGACCCACACCTGGAGGGCCTCTGGGTCCTGGGGTTCCTCTGTATCCAGTCTCCCCCTGGACACAGTGTTAACAAACAAACAAACACACACACACAACATTAAACAGCATTCAATAAGCCTGGTCATACGATATTATATCTCGTCAAGGGGAAAATGGTTTGTGTTACCTTTCAAGTTGTGAATTATCCTCCATACCAATTAAGTGTTGGTATGATGATGATGATGATGATTATAAGTGGTGATGTAATGATAATAATAATAATCAGGCACATCTAAATGCAATCATTTGCCACATCTAAACACCAGTAACCTGCAGTAGTGAACAACTGAAGTCAGAATTGTATTTTACTTGAACTCTCCCGGACATAGACATAGACGGTGGCGTGGTTAGCCAATCGGAGCAGGGATTGAAAATGAAAAGCAAGTTTGGTTGAGGATCCCATTGGTAAAACAGTACCTTGGGTCCTTGAATGCCTTCTCCAGGTACTCCTTGGGGGCCCGGGGCTCCTGCTCGACCAAATGATCCCTGGTATGAGAAAGACAAAAAAACATTTTATTTTTGACAAATGTTTACCTGGTATTGTGGCATACATAGGTGTGGAATGGTAATGTCACTGTATTGCAGTTTTGGCCAGTGACCCTATCTTTAGGTTTGGTCAATTACCCTTCATCGGGTCATTTACCCTTAAATGTGTATTCAAATGTACCATCAAATATCTTTAGTTTGTAAGCCAGCAATCTATCTATATATAATCTATATAACCCCATATACATTTCAGGTGACAAACACTGTATTGTAACAGGTGTTCAATAAGGTTGTTGTTACCTTAACACCAGTTAGACCGATCCCTGGGGGCCCAGCAGGGCCTGTGGGTCCCGGGTAGCCTCTGTCTCCCTAAACAAAGTATTAACGACACATATATTCACTTACAATAAATACACTTCTATTCCGTCTACATTAATATGTTCAAAAAAGAAAAATCTGTAGGTAAACAGAAAAGTTGGACTGACTGATAAGTAAGAAATTGTACATTTTGTCACTGTCACTACAAAGAAATCTACAATTCTACAAAACGTGAGAAACTGTATGTCAGGTAGAGATAAACGCGCAACCATTTTGTACCTTGTTGTTTCAAGAACACACATCAATACATCAAATCCTATATTATGGAAATGTGTAACTAAGCTTCAAACACCACCGGAGTTTGCCCATCTAACCACTAGATGTCAGTAATTGCCATATTAAGTATGAGAAACAGTAATCTTGTAGATTGACAGCTCACTGCTCTACATACCAGCATCCATGATTACCCCACTGGTTCTTGTCTGCATGAAGCACTTTCACCCTGTGTTTGCATGGGCTTTAGCTTAGCATTAATGTTTAACGGGTCAAACTAAATGGACGGATGGACTCATTCAGGACTCAGGAGACACTTTGAGGCTTGTTTAAGGGGGGTTTTACAGGCCGAAGAGAAGGGGAGACCTCCGAGAACTTAGTACCATTGCGGCTGGGTGTCCAATGCCCTTGTCACTAGTCACAAAGTCTATTCAATACATATATTGGTTACCTTTGGTCCGGGTAAACCGGTTCCCACGGGCCCAGGTACTCCCGGCAGTCCGGTCTGCCCTCGAGGTCCCTGCGGTGTAGAGGAGAGAAGTTCCCCACTGTGCTGTTACTGATGTATATTGTACCAGCAGATGGAGGGTACAAGGTTATAGTAGAAATAACACAGGGTAGGTCTACTCACTGTCAGCCCAGGAAAGCCTTCCGCACTCAGGCCTGCAGGTCCAGACGGTCCCGGCGGTCCTCTATCTCCCTGGAGAATACATACTATTTTGTGCCACCTTAAACATGTGTAGTGTTATAGGTTATCATTTGTGCATATGTCTCACGTTCTGTATCAGAGTATAAAAAAATGCACTTTTTTTGTTATACGATGGAGGAAATACTCAGTGTTTCCAGTGATGTAATCTCAGTGGATGTAGTTCATTAAGGAATTCATTCATGTCTACTACTGCTGACCCGCCTATTTAAGCCCCCACCCCTAAGTTTCAGTCCATTCCGGTTCCCAGAAAGTAATCTGGATCCACACCTGGTACCGGGAGGGACTCTAGCCAGACTCTATAGCCAGTTTCAGCGCTGTTCTCTGGATACTAAAACACACAACCAAACGAGGCTAAGGACATAAAACTGACTGTGGGTCCAGTGCCAGATTTCCCCGGTGCTCCAATCTCTCCAGCTGGGCCACTTGGACCCAGATCACCCTGGAAGGAGACCAGAACCAGAATCAGAGAACGACACCCGTGTGTATTGTCCTGGTGACAGCTGTGCGTTCGGCTACGTGAGGCGTTCTTACTTTGGCACCGGGTATCCCTCGTCCTGGAGGTCCAATAGCACCTGCTAGCCCAGGGGTGCCCAGTTCCCCCTAGTAGTGAAACACGCACACAACATCTCAAACACATTTTAATAAATGATTCCAACAATTCTTGATCAAATCAAGAATCAATGACTATCGATGAATGAATGTCAAATCAAGGGTGAGGAAAATGTTTGTAACGCATCATGAATTCCATTATAAAGAAACAGAAAAAAACAATAGTTTCAAGATAATCCCTTCATATTCACATTGAAAAACTTCATCAATTTGCAAAATAGATAAGCTGGATACACAGGAGATCAAATATTTGTATCCATGTGTATTGCTTGGATGTGCAGGTGTTTCAGCTGAACAGCACATCGTTTTAGGGGAACGTTGGAGGAATGCACAGACCAAGGAGCTTCGGCCAACGTTGTTACAAAACACTGAGCATCAGGGAGACCAGTCAATCTTCTTCCATCACTTCTGTGGACCGCTGTGTACAAACCTTGGGCCCAATCGGCCCAACCGGTCCAACTATCCCCGACTGGCCTCTGTAGCCTCTCTCCCCTCTGTCTCCCTATAGGGGAAGAAGAGAGAAATACAACAGCACAACTTAATCATGCCATGAAAAAATCTTCAAGACTATTATACTTTTTAGACCAGACTTGCACTCATGTAGGAAGTGCAGATGGCTAGCTAAAAGTGCATGAGCTGTAAGGATGTTATGCTAGGGTGGTAACAAATGTATATACTTAACTATAAATACCTGTAGAAAAAATAACTTTGGTAAAAAATAAAATGAAGGCTGTAGTAGTTAGGGTGTTGGACTCGAAGTACAAATGTTCAAATGTAAAGTACTTTTCATTTTTTATTCAACATCACAAGCTCATCTTTTATTATACTTTCCACAGGTGGCTAAGTTTGTTTCCCAACCTCGCGGTATTATCACTCTATGCAACCAAACATGGAAACCAAGTTTGCTGTGGTACCTTCTCTCCAGAGGCACCTTTACCAGGGGCCCCTTCTGGTCCTCGCAGTCCTGGAAAGCCGACATCCCCCTGTGGTCGTTCAAACACAAACCATGAAACACCAGGCAGGCAGCACCCCTGTCACACCCCCTCTTTAAGCTCACAGAGAGAAACAAGAACCAGATTTTTAAATTGTATTTGTATGGACTGTTTGTGTTTTTAAGGACGAAGTGAAGACACAAACAGTGATTGCAATAACCCATGTTCCATGTTGCATGTTTGATTTAAGTATATGGGTTGGTCGACTCAGCCAGATGTATGATGGATCGGCCTACCAGTTGGTACAGTCCACTGGGTAGGCTGGTAGGTTTTGTAAATGGCTTGTAATGGCTGATCAATACCACACCTGGTGGTGTTGATCTTCGATAATGCTAGTCAGTTACCTTTTGTCCTGAAGCTCCATCCAACCCTTGGGAACCTGGAATACCTGGTTGACCCTCAACTCCTGGGTCTCCCTGAGAGAAAATTACCAGGTCAGGTCAGACAGGTGCACACAACACCTGTCTACCTACCAGACTCATAATAACCATTAACGCACACAGCACAGTGGGAGTTACCTTGGGCCCCGGCTGGCCTATGGCTCTCTGTCCTGGTACGCCAGGCCCCCCTGGAAACCCTTGGTTCCCCTATCAGCATCACAGCATGAAGGTGAAGGAACTCATCAGTTTTTGAAAAATCAAGAAGTCAATAAATACTTAAAAAATACTCAAAAGTAACTTGCACTTGTTTTTAAATGACCTACTTTTTACTTTTACTTGAGTCGTTTTTTGTACCAGTACCTTTACTTCTACTTGAGTACAATTTCATCAAAGTAACAGTACTTTTACTTGAGTATAAATTTGTCAGTACACTTTCCACCTCTGGAGGGGACCGATTCAAACAACGCGGGTCTCACCTTGGGCCCCGGTATCCCGATCCCTGGGGATCCTTTTTGTCCAGGCACACCTGCTGCACCTGGATCACCCTGACAGAAGGGAAGGGTGGAGCTACACATAGTTCACAGTTCATAGTTCATACATTTCTCTATTCTTCTACATGTCCTATCTGGGATTAATAAAGGACATGGTATCTGAATTCTAACCAACGATCCATTGTTGTCAGCATCCAACCAAACACACAAAGTATCTAAGAATCTAAATGTGACCTGCATGTCATTCAAAATGATCACAAGTCAATCATGTAAATTGTGTAAGACTCAATCACTTATTTAGGATGGTTGACTTTAACTGACTTGGCCAATGGTGAAAGTCACTCCAAAATACAAAAAGTGCTCGCAGTGAGCGCCAACTCATTTGGTTGTTTGGAGGTGACCTATGACCCCCCCGGTTGACACCCATCCATCCATCTATGTTCACCTTGTCTCCCAGGAGTCCTGGTCCCGGAGCACCGATACGACCTGGAATTCCAGGTGGTCCCAGGTTTCCCTGGGGACAGATGTAATCGGCAGTGTTCATGTTTTCATATGACCTTAATTGGAAGTTGTAGAAGGGGTGTTTTACTGCAAGGGAATATGAAGTACCTTTTCCCCTTTGTCCCCACTTCCTGGCGGCCCGCGGGTCCCCTGGATGCCGACGTATCCCCTGTCCCCCTGAAATACAGCAGGTTCAACTTGTCCGTGAACTTGACCACTGACTTGTGCACTTTTGTAGATTTTTAGTTGTTATTGTAGCGCTCAGTGTTGCATCTTGAGGAGCACACTTTGTTGAGCTGTACCATCTCTGTGGAATTTACAAGGCACTGTGTTGAATTCTTCAATAT
The DNA here is from genome assembly GCA_030340625.1 of Merluccius polli. Taxonomy (NCBI): domain Eukaryota; kingdom Metazoa; phylum Chordata; class Actinopteri; order Gadiformes; family Merlucciidae; genus Merluccius; species Merluccius polli. The sequence goes on from JAOPHQ010004438.1 coordinate 5,946, forward strand.
CTAATGTAACGACCACTAATCATACAAAAGAAAAGCTGCAGGTTGTACAGCACTTTGTACAGATTCTTCAGCTGCCCCAACTGTGATTGTATTATACTTTGATTGTTCTCAGCCTCACTTGTAAGTCGCTTTGGATGAAAGCATCTGCTGAATCACAAAATGGACATTTCAATATTTCAATATTGAAAAAATAATAATATGTGAATGAAGCTTGGACTGACCTTTGGTCCTGCAAGCCCCTCCCCTGGTGGTCCAGGATTACCCTGCTGTCCTGTTGGTCCTGCGGGACCCTGCATGCACACGCACGCAAATGCACGGGTGCACACACACACACACACACACACACACACACACACACACACACACACCATGTGAATATGTTATTTTTACATTGATTTTGATTATATTGATAACTGATATTGATTTTTGAGTTTCTATGCTCACAATGGGTCCTGGTTCTCCTATTCCATGTGGACCAGCAGGTCCGGGTCGTCCTAAAAGTCCCTTCTCTCCCTGCGGTCACAGAACGACTCTTATATCACTTGTACCTCACCATTCAACAGCAGCATAACAACTCATAACAAATCACTATAAACGATTCATGCCAATAAATTGAATAGATAAACTTGCTTTATATATTGAAGTTGCAGTTTCTCCAATTTAATCTGTCTTCAGTCCTGCCTTGTGTCATAACCAAGTTTAATGAGGCAAAGTGGATTATTAATAATAATCACAATAACCACAATAGCAACCACAATAATCATGTAGTGATATAATAGTAACCTTGTGTCCTGGGAACCCGATACCAATGTCTCCCTGTAATCCAGGAGACCCAGGTGTTCCTCTGTCTCCCTGGAAGAGAGACACCCACGTTATACACATTCAATTAGAGAGAGAGCGCAAGAGAGAGAGTGAGAGATGTAATATGAAATACACATTCATTTAAAGAGAAAGAGAGCAATAGAGAGCGCGAGAGAGAGAAGGAAAGACATGTTATACAGCTTCAACTACACAGAGAGGGAAATACGTGTACTACTCGGTATTTAGTTACACGTTAGTTGAGTGCCACTGTAAACATTTTAACTTCACTGTTTATGTGAGGATGATCCCCCTCACTAGTCAGATTAATATAACCCATACTATCTTTACATTAATATAAAACATACATGTCTATATATATTTAGCTAATCAGCCTTGTCTTTACTTGTTTGTTTATTATATTCCCATTCTCTTTACTTGTATGAATCTTGTTTATTATGTTTATTATATTTCCGTCTTCTATTTTGTGTTTCCCTTGAGGTTAACCATGCACATGTGTGAGGGATCAGACCTCATTGGGCTGTACCAAGTGGAGCTGAATTTAGATGTGATGTTTGTTTTGGTAAATTATTGAGTGCAAATGTATAATTATATCAAAATGCACTAATGGACTAATTGTAGCATCGATAGCTATGTTGGGGTTAGGAGTGAAACTACATTGGGGCACCCCTTAATGATTACGTATGGCGCAGGTCAACTTGTAGGAGTTTAATGGTGTATAATGTATAATGGAGTTTTAAACGGTGTTAATGTGGAAACAGCGTCTTAGGAACATATCCAGGCACTGGTGGGGTGGAAATATCAATAAAATGCAGATGGTGGACCAACTGGCTGCTAAATGACATTTATGAAATTTGGTCTAAGTGTATGAACTGTAACCCATCGGTTCGCTGGTTAACAACATTCTTCATACCAAGGGAGATAAAGAGGCCCTTGTGTCGGTTGGCTCTATATTAGACTTTCTAACGTCGTTGCACACACATAAGGTCATCATTAAAGGTCGTCCCTCGCCCCCGCCTCTGGCAAAAACACCATTTTAAAAAGAAAGACATGATGTTAAATGATTATTTATTTCTATCTCAGAACCGGTCTGTGCATTGCAGGCCCGACTCCAGGACTTAAGAAATACCAAGGTCAAAAGAAACATGATCTAAATATGTGGATTTAAGACATTTTAAGGGAAAGAAATATATTAAATCACTTTGGAGCTGTGTTAGTAAGCAGTAGCCTATAATGAATGACCTGTGTCAAGCAATAAAAAAAAGGGGCTACAATTATCAAAAAACTCCTGAAAATGAATGTCGGCACATGTTTACATCAAGTCAAGTAAAAAATCAAGGGACATTTTAACAACATGTCTGGTGGTCCAAGCTGTTTGTAGTTGTTTTGAGCTGTCAGTACGTGTTGAATGTATGAACTGGCTACCAATCACAGACCACCAATGAGAATATATCTTTTCCAGAGCGATATATCAGAATCCCATGCTGGGAACAGAGATGTTTTACCTTGATCACTACACAACAATGTGCAATTTATTTGGACTTTGTCAACAGGAGATGTTAACTGGAACAATTTGGCCCAACAATCAAGAATAGCAGGAAACGCATTGTGCAAACTGCTATCAGCAGTTCAAAGAGCATTGAGGATTTTCTCCCTAGTGTAAGGGACAATAGGCCTACTGTATTTTAATGGACGAGTGACAACCCTAGTACTAGCAGCAGCTTCATACAACCATTCATACAAGTCTTCCATATGATGTGGTTTTACTCTGGCAGATGACACAAAACCACTAGAATGGATAGCCAATGTCAAGCTAAACTGGCTTATCTCAATGAAATGTCAATTATTGACCTTGACACATTGGCTTATCTACAAACATTTAAATGTCTCTTATTTGCTAGATAAATTGACATGTCGCCATGGGATCTGCAAAAAAAACAGCAGAGCAGGATAGAAGGGCGGGCCTAGTTGGTTCTGGCAGTTGACAGACAATATTAACCAATCAACATAGCTCAAGGACCTACACTTGCACTATCGTAGTTATGTGCTAATGTATGTGCATATGTATGAGATAATATGCTGCTTTGTTGGTTAAATAAGAGTTGTTACTATATGTAATGGTCCTTGAATATTATTTAGTAGTACATAGTTTTATTTCTATTTTTTTTAATTCCTCAAATGGTATACGGGCCTGGTGCCTTGTGTCTGTGTGTGGTTTAGGTTGCTAATAAAGTTCAGTTCAACAGCAGTCTGCGGTCATCGATGCTACCAAACATTTGTGCTAGACATTCATGGCTAGCAGATAGTGGGGCAGGGTAGTATTACTGTCTACCTGTAGACATCCTTGAGCAAGATGCCCTAACCCCTATCTGCTCCTTATCCTCGAGATATGTATCACAAGACACTTTGGATGAAAGTGTCTACCGAAGGACTAAGAAGATAGTTTGTGTTAACTCATGTCTTTTGGTGGACGGAGAAAGAGAAACTACCGATAAAGCTGTTCTGAAGCTGTAGTTTCTATTTTTCACCCTTACCTTCTGTCCTGTTGGTCCCTCATGACCTGGGTTCCCAGTACGTCCAAGACCCCCCTGAGACAGAAAGACACTCTATTCACACACTATTCACTTCTTATAGAAACCTATACAAGTTACTATACAGCTTAAACAACTAATATAATACAATAATCATTACAATAATCATTGTAAACTAATTAAACAAAGATGTAATGTAAATTGTTGGCTGTACTTAGAAGATGCATGTTTTTCCATTTTGGGGATTTTTGATAACTAGATCAAATATATCAAACTACTGTATATACCAAATATATACAATAACAGAAAGGTAAAATACGGACGAATCCCTGGAAAAATGGGAGGGTTCACCGGTGAGGTCAGAACCCTTCCAGAGCGAATGGAAACCTAAGCGCTCCACAGATACTGCGGGTCACCACTGGTCTACACTGCAGCTCTACGCTGTCATTTGTTGCCAACGTGAACACAGCAGGGCTTTTTCAGAGACTGTATCGTCGACAGAGGCCTGTAGCAATAAACTGGGCCGGATATGTTAAGACCACACAATGATCAAAGCACACCATCCCCTCCCTCCTCTTCCGTGCAGTGCGTGTGATCTGTGCAACACTGTCTATATAGATGGAATAACCCTAGCATGCGACGGTCAGCAATGGCTTCATACCTCTGTCCATTCTCAGGCCCGGCTGTAAAACAGCAGGGCTGCCCAGATATTGACCCAGTACTACAGAGAGAGATGGGGATGTACTCGGGGCGGGGGGGGGGGGGGGGGGGGGGGGCTAGGTCATCCCACAGTACAAAGTCTGCCCCCGTACAAGAATAATAATATCACGTAAGCATGGATTCACCGCTTTACAACGCCACATTAGAGTCTGGATTACAGCCTCACATTCCATAAAGGCAGGGGGAAGTGACGGCGAAAGACAACTCTTCCTAACTGTCCTCCCTTATGGACATCTGTCTTTGAAGCGCAGGGTGTGTAGATTGTATAATGTATCAGTCTCTTTGGTGCAGGCTTATTTGTGTGTGTTTGATTGGAAATGCGTAGTTAGTTCATTATGTCCATACAGCTTATTTGAAGCTGCGTTCCTGAGGAAACCTGCCCCGCAAACAAAAATACAATGACACAGCATAACAATACACGCACACGCAATGCACTAATTGACTTTAATATTGCTCATATATTACTACAGCACGTATAACACTGTAAATACAAATATACTGTGATTTTTTTTTGTTGCAGTTTACCTTGTTTTACTTTACTTTTTGTTCGACTGTCTATCTATCTAAACATGCTCGTGTTTACCTGGATTCCTTTAGGTCCTCTGATCCCTGCTGGGCCTACGATGCCCTAGGGTATGACATCACAAATATCTCGTTAGGAAACACAAATTGATTGGATAACGCAATGTTTCTTTTTTTGTCTTTTCATCAATTGAACGTACAATTTCACCCTTCTCTCCCGGGGCACCACACTTTCCTCGCTCTCCCTAAAGAAGACAGACAGAATGACTCACATGTTTACCTGATGAACATTTACAGTTTGCCGCTAACAAAACTCACAGCAAAGCTAATCAGAGCGCACTCACCTTGTTTCCTTTGTACCCTGTACGGCCCTGCAAGACACAACAGTAGCTTTGAAATCAGTTTGTGTTTCAATGGTTGAGGAGATATACAGTATGTCTATATATATATATATATACACACACACACACAAGTGTGATACGTGATTATCAATCATAGAGGATGATAAGTATTACCTCATTGCCATGGTTTCCAGGGCGACCGTGAATGCCAGGAGCTCCCTAAAATAAAATAAGACAAAATCCCAGTCTTCTGATTGGTGGTAAAATCAGGAAACACGCAACAATGTTAAGCAGTTCTATCTGCTCTTTGACACGACACCCATTAGCTTTGTCCTGGTGTTCAAATGTTTAAAAGTTGTCTTTGGTCCTTCAAAATAAAAGCCTTACCTTTGCTCCGTCTACTCCAGGCAGGCCAGTGTGACCTTGGTCTCCTTTTTGACCCTGGAGTAATGAAAGGAGTGAACTGTCAGTGATTTTCTCAGAAGAGCCAATCAACACACAGCGTATCAGAACCCATAGAGGACAGCAATGTTTTGTAAAGAACATGTACAGTGAAAAATACACACAGACACACACACACACACATATTCACATTGCAACAAACAAGTACTCACTGGTCTCCCAGGGGGGCCCGATTCTCCTTTCTCACACACAAACGTCTCAGCCTGAGGACACTGGGGATGAGAACATAAGGTAAAACATCCTCACACACACACACACACACACACACACGCGCACACACGTGTGTGCGTATGCGTACCTCTCTGATTTATAGTATTATTAATATGAGTATTATCAGAATACATCTTCTGCAACCACTGTACCTCTCTGGGTGACAGCGTTTGGTCTATAGTATTTACAGTAGTGTCATTATTAGTATTCGTATTCACAGTTGAGTACATACCTCTTCAGCAGCCACTGATCTCTAGGTAAAGAAACAAGAAAAAAAAAGTTGTAGTTGATAATTGATGATTACTCCACACTATCAAACTACACATCAATTGCAACATGGAACTGAAAACATTCAGTTCATAATCATTGTTATTGATGATACAATCATAACTAAAACAGTTGTGAAAAACAAAAAAAACAAAAAAATTGTAATAGATGTATAATGTAATTGGCATGTAATGTAATAGGACTATAATTGAAAGGGCTATAATCTAATAGTAATGCAATGTTATAGACTTATAATGTCATATAATGGAAGAGGAATGTAATCATTTCAATACAGCTCTTGTAGGGCAACACTGTGCAGGCTCTCTCTCTGGCCAGATGCTGGATCATTGTACACACAAGACATGCTTTACATGTCTAGGAATGGGTGGGTGGAAAGCCCCCCCAGGGGCAGTAGGGTTTTTGAGGAGTGACCGCTGGCTGAGGACACCAAGCAGTGGTCCGCAGCATGAGCAGCACAATGGATGATAGTCCCTGGTGAAAGGGGAGGGAGGGCCTGCGTTTCCTCGGCTAGCAGCTGCTTGAGCTGTGGTTTACATTAGGCATGACAGAAGCCTTATCACCTCCGTCAAACAATAGATAGAATAATAACAGTTGAAATCACCCAATCGCACGGATGGAGTAATGGAAGGGGGGGGGGGGATGGATAGATAGCTAGACAGAGAGCCAGAGCCAGAGCAGAGAGAGAGAGAGAGAGAGAGAGAGAGAGAGAGAGACAGACAGACAGACAGACAGACAGAGAGACAGACAGACAGACAGACAGACAGACAGACAGACAGAGAGACAGACAGACAGACAGACAGACAGACAGACAGACAGATAGATAGATAGACAGATAGATAGATAGATAGGTAGGTAGGTAGGTAGGTAGGTATAGGTAGGTAGATAGATAGATAGATAGATAGATAGATAGATAGATAGATAGATAGATAGATAGATAGATAGATAGATAGATAGATAGATAGGTAGGTAGGTAGGTAGGTAGGTAGGTAGGTAGGTAGGTAGGTATAGGTAGGTAGATAGATAGATAGATAGATAGATAGATAGATAGATAGATAGATAGATAGGTAGGTAGGTAGGTAGGTAGGTAGGTAGGTATAGGTAGGTAGATAGATAGATAGATAGATAGATAGATAGATAGATAGATAGGTAGGTAGGTAGGTAGGTAGGTAGGTAGGTAGGTAGGTATAGGTAGGTAGATAGATAGATAGATAGATAGATAGATAGATAGGTAGGTAGGTAGGTAGGTAGGTAGGTAGGTAGGTAGGTAGGTAGGTAGGTATAGGTAGGTAGATAGATAGATAGATAGATAGATAGATAGATAGGTAGGTAGGTAGGTAGGTAGGTAGGTAGGTAGGTAGGTAGGTAGGTAGGTAGGTAGGTATAGGTAGGTAGATAGATAGATAGATAGATAGATAGATAGATAGATAGGTAGGTAGGTAGGTAGGTAGGTAGGTAGGTATAGGTAGGTAGATAGATAGATAGATAGATAGATAGATAGATAGATAGATAGATAGGTAGGTAGGTAGGTAGGTAGGTAGGTAGGTAGGTAGGTAGGTAGGTAGGTAGGTAGGTAGATTGTGTTATGTGTGTAGATTGTGTAAACAGGTTTATGTTGAAACACTTGTGACTAGCAGCCTTGTGTCTGTTCTCACCAGCTCCCTGAGCAGTATCTGCTCCAGCTGGGGGTCGGCCAGGCTCTGGACGTACTGCTGAGCGGGCATGCTGGCCACCGAGCGCAGCTTGGCGCTGCTCTCCTTGGCCACGTCCGACAGCCCCACTGCAAACAGCTTGATCCCATGACCTTTGGCCTCCATGGAGGTGGCAAGGATGTCGGGGTTGCGGGGGTGGTCCACGCCGTCGGTCATCAGGACCATGACGCGCACGCTGTCCGTGGGCGTCTCGCGCACCATCATCTGCGTGGCGTTGGAGATGGCGTAGGACGAGTAGGTGCCGTGGCCGATTAGCGTCATGGACTGCACGGCGCTCTGGAAGGTGCGCAGGTCGCGCCAGGCGTGGAAGCGGTGGTCCATGGACACGATGCTGCTGTACTGCAGCACCGCCATGCGCACCTTCATCACCCAGCCGGGCACAATGAGGCGGGAGAGGCTGGGGCTGATGTTCAGTACGAATCTCTTCTCGTTCTCAAACAAGGCCCCCTTGGCACTTTCTGAGCTGTCCAAGATGAACGCCAGCTCCAAGGAACAGGACAGATCTGGGAGACAATATGATATACTATTAAGAAAATATGATGTCTTATTAGGTATCTAGTATTTAGCCATTAAGCTTTGATCAAAGGCGACTCACAGTGTATTCAGATACATGTCATTAAGGAGCAGGTAGGTGGATAATAGGCATCGGGCTGGGACACTGGGAATCGAACCCAGTACCTTACTTGATATCAACAAAATCAAGAGTAAACTCGACATGTGGATAGTCCGAGATCTATTTCTTTTATATACAGTTCCTTTGACTTTGATTGTATCTCATTCGCCCATCCTATAAAAACAGCAACAGGTTTCTTTGCTCTATGCACATATCATGCACATGCCAGTTATCCGATTGCATTGGGCGAACAGCTCGGGCCAATTCATTTGTTCCTTAAAACACAGAACATCCCACTCTCTGACTTCCCCAGCTAACGGATCCCTGTTTGGGGAATTATCGTTCCCACCATCGGTCACGTTGCTCCTGGGTCTCGGTTTGCACTGCCGGCCTCTTGCCTGGTTTACAGAGGCCAGCAGCAGAAGGAAAAGCAGCACTCCTCTCTGCATGTTTGGCTCCATTGACACTTCCAGCCTAACAGAACCAAATACACCGTGTGTTCAATTACAAGTATGGAAATGTCATTAAGTTTCTCTGAAGAATAAGACATGGTACATGTGACTCATAGTAATCTCTGCTTTTTTTTTTGCAGCCCACTCATACATGCAGCATAGTTAAACCAGCAGTAAAATGCAGTTATACTTTTCATGTTTCATAACATTACAGACTATATATTGTAAAGCACTTGTATTTTCAACAAATATGAAAACATATAAACAACTAAAAATAATAAAAACAAAATAAAAAGGGTTGTGCTGTGTTTCATTTGTTTGAATACACTGCCAAGAACAATAGGCTACATAATAGTTTTTGTGTGATGGACTATTAACATTTAAGTCTGGCAAACACGTTATGGATTGTGCGTTTTATGTAACGTTTTTGTCTGTCATTAAATTCGTCTATAGGCTATTTTAAAAGAAAAAAAAACACTTTACCTCAAATGTCATCCAGATGCAACAACGTCCTGTAGTTTTTTGCAGTTAGTCGTTTTGTCGCATTGCTTCGTGAAAGGCGAAAGTTGTTGTGCTGTTGCTCCGATCAGCGGAAATTAAGCCGTCCTGTCCAGCGTTACGCGCGTAATTCCCACCGTTGGTTTCCTTACAGTGGGAGGCAAGTGTCCATTAGTCTCAGGGGAGGATGCTGTGTCCACTATACCTTGTCCTGACATGCACTCGCCCAATTATGTCATGACATCGCTGTCGTTTTTTTGCTTGCTTCTCGGAGAAACAAAATACTAATCTTATTTAGTTTGTTTTTGAAGACACACCAAAATCATGTTTTCTATTGTCCTGGGAACCCGTTGTGCCATGTTATGGTATGTTATGTTGGAGATTGTTTGGATGATACGGAGTTCCCGCAGGATGTAGGCTATTTTTCCCCACATTCGCCCACTAATGTGAAAAACAGATGGGATTGTGATGGACTTAAAATCCCCCTCGTGAAGTGTGTAGTCGACGGGGACATTGCAGAACATGTAAACGTATTTTAATGTGAAATGCAGTGGCTAGAGCGCCACTATGCGGAGACATTCATCTCAACCGGGACGCCTTGTGTGCGTAACCGGAACTGTCGCCGAACACGCGCCATGTTTCGGGGGACATATTTTGATGTAACACAAAACATCCCGTGGATGGCTCCCAGTTCGACATGTGTATGTTCAATTACACATCTTACCCGTTTCACAGGGTGTACAGCTTCACATTTTCGGACGGCAGAAGAATAGCAAGGGGGCCGACACTACTATCTGGCGTACATTAACGGGTGTGCGCTTATTATGTTTTTTAAAAGTTGTTTTTATCGCGAGTTAGCGCTAGCGCGGGTTAGCCTGTCAGCCGCTGAACGAGAAGAGAGGGGGGAAAACGTCAACCAAAAGTGTCATATATTGCCATATAGTGCCATATATTTACTTTTAGGCATTACTTGCAAATAGAGGAGCTAACTTGTCAACCCAATTCGCATTCTTATTAACATTGTGTTGGGGTTAGGCTTAGTCACTCAACAAAAAAGCGCATGTCCCGCGCCGAGAGCGGCGCGTCGCCGGCTTCCACCACGTGCTTCCACGTCGAAAATGAAGTCCATAATATACGTAAGTCCTGCTTATTAACTCACTTTGACATAGACGGGATAGCTGCTTGAACAGCCCCCATCCCACCCCCACATCCCCACACACCCCACCTTGGAAACATGAGCGGCTCAAAACCGGACATCCTGTGGTCCCCCCACCACCCGGACCGCTACGTGATCTGCGACTCGGAGCTGGGTCTGTACCGGATCGGTCCCGCCGGCGGCGGCGGGGGCCGGTCCGGCGGGGAGACCAAGGCCGGCACGCTGCCCCTCTCGGAGGACACCGCCGCCACTCTGCTGGCCATCAACTCCGACACGCCGTACATGAAGTGCGTGGCCTGGTACCCGAAACACGAGCCCGAGTGCCTGCTGGCCGTGGGGCAGGCCAACGGCCGGGTGGTCCTCACGGGCCTGGGCCAGAGCCACGGCTCCTCCCGGTGCAAGGAGCTCACGGGCAAGGAGTTCATCCCCAAGCACGCCCGCCAGTGCAACACGCTGGCCTGGAACCCGCACGACAGCCGCTGGCTGGCGGCGGGGCTGGACAAGCACCGCGCCGACTTCTCCGTCCTCATCTGGGACGTGAGCCGGCAGCTGTCCCCTGAGTCCACGTCCTCCGCCGCCGAGAAGAGCCGCGTCCCGGCGGCGGTGGCGGCGGACGCGGACACCGCGGGCTCCGCGGTGACCAAGCCCCTGTACGAGCTGGGCCAGAACGACGCCTGCCTGTCCCTGTGCTGGCTGCCCCAGGACCAGAAGCTGCTGCTGGCCGGGATGCACCGCAACCTGGCCATCTTCGACCTGAGGAACACCAGCCAGAAGACCTTCGTGAACACCAAGGCCATCCAGGGCGTGACGGTGGACCCCCACTTCCACGACCGCGTCGCCTCCTTCTTCGAGGGCCAGGTGGCCATCTGGGACCTGAGGAAGTTCGAGAAGCCGGTGCTGACGTTGACGGAGCAGCCCAAGCCCCTCACCAAGGTAGGAGCAGATGTAGTTTATAGAAAGTTACACACAAATATGTTGTATAGTTGTGTAAATAATGCTTATATATGGTTTATAGAAAGAGGGATTGGAGCATTGGAGTAGTTTGTGTTCATACAGTACATTTACAGCATTACAGTTGTTGGTGATGTTAACTTATCTTGTGATTTAGCTCATGGAAAGCCTATAGTGTAAATGCATATATCATGTATGATGTAAATACATTCCTTGCCTACAAAGTTTCATAAGGTTGCACACAACGAGTTTGACCTTGACCTTTCCCCTCCCTCCCTCCCTCCCTCCCTCCCTCCCCTCCCCTCCCTCCCTCTAGGTGGCATGGTGCCCCACGCGCACGGGCCTGCTGGCCACGTTGACCCGCGACAGCAACGTGATCCGCCTGTACGACATGCAGCACACGCCCACGCCCATCGGCGACGAGACGGAGCCGACCATCATTGAGCGCAGCGTGCGGCCGTGCGACAGCCAGCTGGGCAGCTTCGCCTGGCACCCGTCGGCCCAGAACCGCATGGTGGTGGTGTCGGCCGCCAACCGCGTCATGACTGACTTCACCGTGTTCGAGCGCATCTCGCTGGCGTGGAGCTCCACCGCGTCGCTCACCTGGGCGTGCGGGCGCCACCTGTACGACTGCACCGAGGACGGGGCGGACGGCGGAGGCGGGGGAGTGGGGGTGGAGAACGCCATCGAAAAGGACATCGCCACCAAGATGAGGCAGCGGGCCCAGTCGCGCTACGGCCACGACACCGCCCAGGTGTGGAGGAACCATCTGCTGGCCGGGGGGGACGACCCCCAGCTCAAGTCGCTGTGGTACGACCTGTTCTATATCCTTTTGAAGTGAAGAGGTCAAAGAGCCAGCTGTTGATGTCACACCAAGTGCTCCTTCCTGTAGTACTGTTTTGTTTTGAAAGAGAAGAAACAACATGGGTGATAGGATGACGTAAGGACCTCCAACAACTAACACTTTTCTGTTCTCTGCTTTACCCGGGTACCTAGTATCATGTTTAGTACCTCTTTACTATTTAGATACATGTCATTAAGAAGCAGGTAGTGGTTAGGGGGCATCTTGCTCAGGAATGCCTACAGGTAGACTGCGGACATTGGGGTTTGAACCGAGAACCTTTCAACTGGAAGTCAGACGTCCTATCATGCCCCCTAATAATGAAATGAAAGTTTTCAGACATACTCTCTTTGAACCTCTAGCATGTCATAGTGTCCATGAGGCAGGTGGTTTTCCTATGCAAGCATCACATATGAAACAGTGTACAGAGGACCCAGAGCTGAAGCTGCAGGGGAACAAACACGCCCTAGTCTACTCTGGGATCAAGGACATCGTCAAGGTCAGCTCAGGTGAGACATCTGACTGGAGGAGGCCCAATTTACACACACACACACGGACGCACAAATTTAAAAAGGGTGTTCAAAATTCACAACTGCTAACTTGCGTCTTTAACCACGCCTCCTCCCCCTCAACCCCCATCCCCGTCTCTTCCAATTTTGGCAGTTAAAATTGGAAAAGGTGGAGGAAAAAAAACAAGTCAGAGGCGCAAAAGACACATATTTGCCTAACGGCGTTCTGGCAGTCAAGCATAGAAAAACATCTGACAATGACATATTGATCTAAACCCCCCCCCTCTCTCTTTCCAGGCACGACAGAGAGCCGGCGGTGCTGGAGCGGGTCGGAGCGGACGGCCAGCGCGGTGCGCTACCACAGCGAGGAGCGGGGCCTGGCACTGAGGCTGTGCGGCTGGACCAGCCGCACCGGAGTCGGGCAGGAGGTGGACGCCGAGCCCTTCCTGCGCTCCCTGGAGCAGGAGAGGGAGTGGCAGAGGGCCGCTGCCGTGGCCCTCTTCAACCTGGACATCCGGCGAGCCATCCAGCTGCTGCACAACGGAGCCACCACCGACAAGGGTGAGGAGCAGGGGGTAGGATGGTCCAGGGTCGGGTCGGGACAGTGGAGCATGAAGTGCATGGCGACCATATAGAAACCTTGAGTGGGTCAGAGTGAATGGGAGGCAGTACTCATCACATGCTCCGAGTCGTGGTGGTGACTAGAAAGGTCCAATATGAATGTCGTACCATGGGGATCACAAACAGTATTGGCAACACCCCATGGAGGGCAACAAATCTGTCAGATCGGTCCGGCTACATAAATCCAATTGGCATTGATCATAATCAGATTTTGTATAACCAGATTACATTTAGCAAAAATGTAACGTCAAGATGTAACGTCAAGGGTCTTTCATTGTCTTGAAAATGTATTATTAGTTTTATTATGACTGTATAGATTGTCTAGATACTACTTACAGAATGTTTTTAATAATGCAATAATGCAATGCATCATGGGAGTGACCAGCCACAGCAGAATAAAAGCCACTGGTTCCCCAGGCGACCTGAACCTGAGCGTGGTTGCCATGGCGCTGTCGGGCTACACGGACGAGCGCAACTCCCTGTGGAGGGAGATGTGCAGCTCCCTGCGCTCGCAGCTCAGGAACCCCTACCTCCTCGTCATGTTTGCCTTCCTCACCAGTGAGCCCGGCGCCTACGACGGCGTGCTGGTGAGAACCAATCAACGGTCACCTTGTTAGTGTTTTGTAGAACCCAGGGCCAATCACATCACTCCTACAGTTAGTCACACCCACATATTACATATGCCATACTTTTGCCTTAGCATATTACACATAGAGTGGCTAGTACACATATTACCACCAGGGCACATGCACAAACACATTTGCATGCACTAGAGTCTAGGTACAGTAGGAGACATTATGCATTAACCGGGACGCGCGTGCGTACACACACACACACACACACACACACACACACACACACACACACACACACACACACACACACACACACACACACACTAGATTGGATTGAGGAATGGCTGGATGGATGGATACTTCATTCAATCCCGAGGGGAAATTGTGGTATAACAGCAGCACACAGCAGTACAGTGAGAATAATTATGTAAAATTACAGAATTTTGGAAACAAGAATACAACAAGAATGGCATTTCATGTTATCTTTAAATCCCCATAATAACAGGTCCTAGTGTAAGTAATTTCAGTTGTTGTTATTTTTAACCTGGGATTCTTGCTATTTAAGCAGCTGTCTGTTGTTATGATGATCTTCTTTAGTTACTTAGTTAGTTTGGGCTATTATCTGAAAGGTTTTTTTCCTGTTGATTTTCTTTTGTTATACATGCCACATGCTGCTAGGCATCACAGGGATTTTCATTGTTAAACTTCCATCTACATTTACTCTACTCTACCACGTGAATTGCTACCTACCTAACTGGAATTGGTATTGGCAGATTCAGTTTGTTTCATGTTGAACACCTTGGAGTAGAAATCCAGTAGAATAGATTCATAAATAGATTTCATATGTTTCCCATTCCCAGCAGAGTGGCCTTTAGCTTTTAGCCCTATAGGGGGCCTCAGTGAGTTTTAAAGTTAAAATGGCTCCTAAGTTAAAATGCCCCCTAGCCACTGGTGACATCCCAAGTGTGAGTGTCCACCCAGATGTGTGATATACATCAATTAAATTGCTTCTAATGACTAATCAGCTTCTCTGGCGAGTGCAATAGGGGCTTTTCAATTTTAAAACTTTTGTCTCCATCCCTGAGTTGTAGAACATGCATGAACACAGTCAAGATACTCAAAATACTTTTACCACATCTTCACGGAACATTGTCTGATTCTTGCCCTGTTTTTCAGTACGAGAGCAGTGTTGCGGTGCGCGATCGAGTGGCTTTTGCCTGCATGTTCCTCAACGACACACAGGTAACGTTTAACACGCTCTCACCCGCAACCACACTACTGGTTGTAAAGTCAATTCGAATGTTAAACTCTGTGACTCCTTCAGCCTGCCTCGAAGCACGCCGCTATTCAACATTTGAACATGGTAATATGTGTTGCAAAAGCATTGCAGCATTTGATCTCTCTCTCTCTCTCTCTCTGTCCTAACCATTGCCATGGCAGCTGCCACGCTACATGGAGAAGCTGACCAACGAGCTGAAGGAGGCGGGGAACCTGGAGGGCATGGTGCTGACGGGGTTGACCCGGGATGGGGTGGACTTGATGGAGAGCTATGTGGACCGCACTGGGGACGTCCAGACGGCCAGCTTCTGCATGCTCAAGGTGCAGTAGGAGACATGGTGCCTGAACACTTATTATACAGAGTGGATTAGTACACATATTAACACACACACACACACACACCTGCATGCTCTAGAGTCTAGGTACAGTAGGAGACATTATGCATTAACCTGGACACGCACGCACACACACACACACACGCATAGGTGCTCTAGGTACAGTAGGACACATCATGCCTTAATGCATATTACACATATAATGGATAGTACACATATTAACCAGGACACGCACGCACACACACACACACATGTATAGGTGCTCTAAGTACAGTAGGACACATCATGCCTTAAAGCATATTACACATATAATAGATAGTACACATATTAACCAGGACACGCATGCGCGCACACACACACACACACACACACACACACACACACATACACACACTTCTGCATGCTCAAGGTACAGTAGGATAGTGAACATATTAACCAGGACACACACACACGCACACACACACACACAGGTAGGACTGAACTGAATTAATGACCTTCAATAGGTAAGTAAAACAGTATAATAGCAGTATATGTTGATGAGTGATTTGTTTTATGGAAGCTATTAATGTGATCACACCGGGAACTCAATAAGGGTGTTGTGCCTCCTATTAAACTTTGGTGACCCCTCATAAGGAGGTCATGACCTCAAGACAGAAACCACTTGAGCCTTGATATGCCTTATTAACTTATTAACCATATTGCTAATCATCTTGCTAATGATTTTAGCTCTGCCCAATTCTGAATATGGTTGATTTGTTCTAGTCTTCTTTCATACATTGAATTGATGCGTCATTCATCAACAAACATACAAACAAACAAACTAGTGAAATGATTTTGAGTCTTGACTTATGCCTCCACCTAGATGACACATCAAAGCCTCAATAAAACCCCATTGTTGTTATGTAATATTATGTAATATGGTTTAACCAATGCTTGCTGTAGATTTATGTTGTGTGAATGGGTGTGTTCTTGCATAACATTCCCAGCTGGCTACAGTAGCAGGTCGATGCTCTATACAACAACACCTCAGCGTGCATGCTTTAACCTGCAGCTTCCTCATACCTGGACAGACCAGCCTCCCTGTATGATCAGGTTTTTTTAGGCCAAAACCGATCACAATCTTTTTAATGTGTGATCAGTGGATCCGATACCGATCACCGATTATACTTTTTTTTTACAGTGAAATATAGGCTAGAATTGACAGTTTTTTCACAAATTAATGTAAAACAGACTAATAAAAAACCTATTTCTATATTATGGAAGACGGTGGAAGAGTCACGTAAAAGGCTCCTGTTACGTGATTATCATTGGACATAATGTTGATGATCATAGCAGATGTTAATTACTATGTGGTGGTCCAGCCGTAAGCTTGACTCCAGTGTTTCCTGTTGCAGGGCTCCCCAGGAGATGTGGTCAAAGATCCGAGGGTCCAGTGCTGGATCGAGAACTACCGCCACCTGCTGGACGCATGGAGGTTCTGGCACAAGCGGGCCGAGTTCGACATCCACCGGGGCAAGCTGGACCCCAGCTCCAAGCCCCTCGCTCAGGTAACACAGTGGGCCCAACACTCGCCTAGCTTATAGCAGGGGCGAAAGCATTTGGTTTCTGTGTTTGTAATTTTTTATGATCTCCTCAAAGAACTTTGACAGACACACAGACAAACACGGTCCATAAACATGGTGCAATGGTCACAAAGACAGTAAATCCATCTTGATAATGCTTATAAAATGTGAGCATGCAGACTACTACGATGATGGTAAGTAAGGTAGTAGATGGTAGTTACTGGACACGTTGTTTGCTGCCATTGTGTTGTTTGTATGTATATTTTGTTTAGTTTCTTTGCTGTTGGTATAATACATTTTTGCTGTTTGTGTATATTGAGTTTAGTTAGCTGTGTGTATATATTTTGTTTTGTTAACCGTGTGTGTGTGTGTGTGTGTGTGTGTGTGTGTGTGTGTGTGTGTGTGTGTGTGTGTGTGTGTGTGTGTGTGTGTGTGTGTGTGTGTGTGTGTGTGTGTGTGTGTGTGTGTGTGTGTGTGTTGTGTTTTACAATGTGTTTATTATATTAAGTTTAATTTGCTGTGTGTGTACATGTCTCTTGGGAGAGAATTCCAGCAGTAATAGAAGCACCAGGTCAATAGGGAAGGTTTTGTATTGCTTTGCTGCCCCAGCGGACCTAGATGACTCCAAGCCGCTATAAACAGTTAAGCTTTGACCCATGTTCCCAGCACCTCCATCGCTGAATTAGCCAGCACTTATCTGACTCCTAACGACCTCCAGGCAGCTGGCCAGCGAGCGCACCCCGGCCCTATGCCCCACCCTTTGGTTTCACCTGTCCTTATCACCTGGCCCCATTTCTTTCCATTCACTCTCCTCCTCCTCCTCCTCCTCCTCCTCCTCCTCCTCCTCCTCCTCCTCCTCCTCCTCCTCCTCCTCCTCCTCCTCCTCCTCCACCATCATCATCATCATGTGGTTCTCCAGGTCCATGTTGACTTGAAAACACAAGTTTTATTCTATATTTATTTGGCAAAAACTATAGTAGCAAGAAAGTAGACTAGTAGATTTACTGTGATGCTTTTAATTACTGTACCATGTATCCTCATGTATTGCCTCACTCCTCCTCCTCCTCCGCCCCCCAGGTGTTTGTGAGCTGTAACTTCTGTGGGAAGTCCATCTCCTACAGCTGCTCGTCCGTCCCCCACCAGGGGCGGGGCTTCAGCCAGTACGGCGTCAGCGGATCGCCCACCAAGTCAAAGGTCACCAGCTGCCCTGGCTGCAGGAAGCCCCTGCCCCGCTGCGCCCTCTGCCTCATGAACATGGGCACGCCGGTCTCCAGCTGCCCAGGTAAGGAGGCTTACCGCCTGGGGACAGGAGCTCCCCTAGGCTGTGGTCCTGTCTGGATCACTGCTAGGATTAGGGGGTGTTAATGCCCGCTGGTAGAGCAAGGCATTTACACTACCAGGGTTAGGGGGTTCGATGCCCGCTGGTAGAGCAAGGCATTTACACTACCAGGGTTAGGGGGTTCGATGCCCGCTGGTAGAGCAAGGCATTTACACTACCAGGGTTAGGGGGTTCGATGCCCGCTGGTAGAGCAAGGCATTTACACTACCAGGGTTAGGAGGTTCGATGCCCGCTGGTAGAGCAAGGCATTTACACTACCAGGGTTAGGAGGGTTCGATGCCCGCTGGTAGAGCAAGGCATTTACACTACCAGGGTTAGGAGGTTCGATGCCCGCTGGTAGAGCAAGGCATTTACACTACCAGGGTTAGGAGGTTCGATGCCCGCTGGTAGAGCAAGGCATTTACACTACCAGGGTTAGGAGGTTCGATGCCCGCTGGTAGAGCAAGGCATTTACACTACCAGGGTTAGGGGGTTCGATGCCCGCTGGTAGAGCAAGGCATTTACACTACCAGGGTTAGGGGGTTCGATGCCCTGCTGGTAGAGCAAGGCATTAACACTGCCAGGGTTAGGGGGTTCGATGCCCGCTGGTAGAGCAAGGCATTTACACTACCAGGGTTAGGGGGTTCGATGCCCTGCTGGTAGAGCAAGGCATTTACACTACCAGGGTTAGGGGGTTCGATGCCCGCTGGTAGAGCAAGGCATTTACACTACCAGGGTTAGGGGGTTCGATGCCCGCTGGTAGAGCAAGGCATTTACAC
>JAOPHQ010004439.1:0-46217 GCA_030340625.1 Merluccius polli
TCTGAATCATGAATGACAACACAATCAAATGTTTGTACACTTTTCTGATTTCAATAAAAAAATGGCCAAAAAAATAGAATTGGTTCATTTTCAGTGGAATACAAACAAATAAAAGTTGTGATGCCTAAATCCCCCATTTTAACACATTTTGAGATTGATTTTAGGATTAAAATCACCGAACAATAGCACAGGTTTGTAGCTGATGAGCCAGTGAAAGACTTTTAATCCCTGCCATACATGAAGCTAACGTGTGTTGCTACACAAAGGTCACAGTGACTACATGTAATGATTCCCCACACGTGTTAGTATCTGACTGTCTCAGTACACACACACACACACACACACACACAGTGCAGGAGATGGGGGGCGGAGCCACGTGTCGCGGGAGGAGAAGGGAGGAGAGGGGGAGGAGAGGGGATGACGTCATGTTCAGGAAACAAAAGTTAATGTTCACAGGAACCAAAGCCACTCGACGTGGAGTAGAAAAAGAAAACGCATTTTTGAAAAAAGAAATGGTCTGGCAGACAGAAACCACAATAAGGTTAGTAAAACAGCACAACTATGAGAGAAGTTGAGGAGTTAGAAACATAATGGAATTGCTCAACACATAAACTTTGTGGTCTGTGTCTAGGAATGGCCTCTGCTAACACTTCCTGGTCTGAGGACAACTTTTCCTGCTCCATCTGTCTGGATGTGTTCAACAGCCCAGTTTCCACACCTTGTGGACACAACTTCTGCAGAACCTGCATTACAAAGTTCTGGGATGACCAAGTCCAGTACAAATGTCCCGTTTGTAACGAGCTTTTCCACACAAGACCTGATCTACGAGTCAATACCTTCATATCAGAGATGGTGGATCAGTTTAGACGGTCCGTACGAGTCAAAGAGCTGCCTTGTGTTGAACCAGGAGAAGTTCCCTGTGACGTCTGTACTGGGACCCAGCTGAAGGCTGTGAAGTCCTGCCTCATGTGTTTTACCTCTTACTGCCCCACCCACCTGGAGCCACATCAGAGAGTCGCAGGCCTGAAGAGACATCTGCTGGTCGAGCCTATGGACCGTCTGGAGGACAGGTTGTGTAAGAAACACGACCGACTCCTGGAGCTGTTCTGCCAGACTGACCAAGTGTGTGTGTGTCAGTTCTGCACAGAGGCAGACCACAAGTACCATCCTCTTGTACCTCTAAAGGAGGAATATGAAGTGAAGACCGCCCAGCTGGCGAAGATAGAGTCTGAAGTTCAGCAGATGATCCAGGAGAGACAACGAAAGATTGAAGAGATCAACGACACAGTAGACCGCAGCAAAGCAGACGCAGACAGACAGATAGCCGACGGTGTGCAGGTCCTCGCTGCTCTGATGAGCTCCATTGAAAAGTGGCGGGATGATTTCAACCAAACGGTCAAAGAGAACCTGAAATCCACAGAGAAACAAGCTGAAGGCCTCATCAAAGAGCTGGAGCAGGAAATAGAAGATCTGACCAATAGACGCTCAGAGGTGAAGCAGCTCTCACACACTGAAGACCACCTCCACTTCCTCCAGACCTTCACATCCCTGAAGAATCCTCCACACACCAGGGGCTGGACGACGGTGGAGGTCCGTCCTCCACCATACATTGGGAGCTTGAGGAGATCCCTGGATCAGCTGGAGGAGACACTGAACATGGAGAGGAAGAAGCTGTGTGATGATGCTGAACTGAAGAGGGTCCAGCAGTATGAATTAGATGTGACTCTGGATCCTGATACAGCTCAGCCCAAGCTCATCCTGTCTGAGGATGGTAAACAAGTACATGATGGAGGAGTATGGAAGGAACTCTCAGACAACCATAAGAGATTTACATGGCAATTATGTGTTCTCACGAGGCAGAGCTTCTCCTCAGGGAGATTTTACTTTGAGGTCCAGGTTAAAAACAAGACTGTATGGCGTTTAGGAGTGGCCAGAGTGTCCAGCGGCAGGAAAGGTGAACTCATAGTGACCCCAGAGAAAGGCTACTGGAATGTTTTCTTCATCAATGATCAGTTGGTGTTTAATGATAACCCTGATGTCCGTCTCCCTCTGGGAGCTGAGCTCCAGAAGGTGGGGGTGTTTGTTGATTATGATGAGGGTCTGGTCTCCTTCTATGATGTGGAAGCCAGGGTTCATATCTACTCTGCTACCGGCTGTACCTTTCGTGAGCCTCTCTATCCATTCCTCGGTCCAGGTTTATTTTATGGTGGTATAAACTCTGCCCCCCTGATCATCTCACCTGTCAATCAAACAGAGTAGGACCTTCCTTTGATGATCATATGCATAAACAACCATAACAATTAACGGTATTTCCTGAATGAGAATCTCTACTATGTGGGATCTGAGGGAACTGCATTAATGTCTTACTGTTCACCATTTGTCATTTAACAAGGAGAAATTAATTGAGAAAATATCCCTGCCTATTATAAAATATAACCTGTTATAAATGATTAGATAACACCGTATTGTTCAATGTCTGTTTTCTCCTGAATGTTTTTCATAAGTTTAATGCTATAAAATTGTTAACGGATGCAGTTATGTTGATCATGTGTGGAGGATTAACGTTATAAAATAATAATCTGTACTTTTTAAACACTACATTTCTATTAGTTTATACTTCTAAATCATGAATGACAACACAATCAAATGTTTGTACACTTTTCTGATTTCAATAAAAAATGGCACAAAAAAATGAATTGGTTCATTTTCAGTGGAATACAAAAAAATAAAAATTGTGATGCCTAAATCCCCCATTTTAACACATTTTGAGATTGATTTTAGGATTAAAATCACCGAACAATAGCACAGGTTTGTAGCTGATGAGCCAGTAAAAGACTTTTAATCCCTGCCATACATCAAGCTAACATGTGTTGCTACACAAAGGTCACAGTGACTACATGTAATGATTCTCCACACGTGTTAGTATCTGACTGTCTCAGTACACACACACACACACACACACACACACACAGGATTATACTAGTCAGTAAGTTGAGTTTCATGTTTTAAAAAGTGAATTGTAATTTCCAATCTGTGCTCTTCTGGCTCTGCAAGTCATGCTGTTGTCATTATCCGGCTGCAGTCAGCGAGGACATTTCTACTCTCCATTGATCCCATGTTGCCTCATGACTTTACTCTCCAAGCTAACATTATGGAGGTCAGAAAACATGGCGTCGTGTATAGAGGTGTCCTCATCTCTTACCAGGACACTGACTCTCCTCTCCTCCTCTCCACGACTAAACGGCTCGGTTTATTGTGTCAGTGGTTTTAAAAAGCCCCTGATGGTCAGTGCGTCCGTCTCTGTGCTCACCATAGGCTGCAGTAGGGACTAGGGTTGTGCCGGCTGACTGACGTCACGATGGAGAGCCGCCATCCGTGGCCGCAACAAGCCCTGATTTAACTCATCGCTGCAGAAATACTGACCAATACACCTGGGCAGGTAGACACCTGGGCAGGTAGACACCGCTAGACACACGGGACTCATACCGGTGATCGCGGCTTTAGTTCCCCGTGTCTGATCGCTGTAATTCGGAGCGTGAATATCAGTTGAACATCTAATATGTTTCTAACTTTAAGAAACACTTTTGTATTTTTTAAGACAGGACGATAGTCGCACATCCCTCGTAACTACGCCGTGAAGGTGAACCCTCCCGGACTCCGCTATTAACATGAACCGCTCCGCCGGAGGAGCCGCACGTCCACACGCACCGGACACCAAAATACCAACACACATGTTTTCCATTTGCTTGCTTTTTAAATGAAGTTGTGTGTAGTTATATGGTTAAATACGATAATTAAAAGTGTTCATGTCTCCTTCCTGGTCCAGACCCGCTTGGTCCATGCCGTTAATAGGCGCCCCCCCCCCGACGACGATATCATCGTCCATCACGATGTTTTACTGTAAACATCGTCAACTGCCAATTTAAGGGACATCGCCCAACCCCAGTAGGGAGGCTGTAGCCGACTAACAGACAAACTACCGTCAGTAAACCGCGGGGAGAGACGGCGAGACCGCAAGCCGTTTCACTTTCAGTCAGGAGGAGACACAGCGTCGGTTAGACCGTCGATTAAACCCGGAGCGCTACTGACGGACCGACCGCTACTTTCTAGTCAAGCGGACCGCGCATGCGCACCGGGGCGAGTTCCCACCGCGAGCTCGGCGCCAGTGAAACAACTCTTAAGTCTCTTTCTTTATTTGTTAGGTTGAATATCCGATCGGGGCTGAATAAAAAGTATCGTCACCACTAATCACCACCATGTTTCTCGTTGTGCACACACACGCACACACACACACGCACTGATCCAGCGGTCCTACTATCTGTCTGCAATCTGGACAGCGTCTACCTCCTATTCCTGCCAACATGGATGACATGACCACCTTGACCTCAACCATCGCATGCACCAAACATCTACTGGGAAGGACTCAGGCCAACATTACATGAGCACGCATGAAGTTCAAACCCAGTAACTCCAGGAGCATATCCATCGTGAAAGGAAAACTTGTGGACCAGAGGTTCCACATCAAGGGTACACCCATTCCTTTGGTGTCAGAGCTGCCAGTCAAGAGCCTAGGGTTCTGGTACAACGCAAGCCTCAAAGACTCAGACCAGTGTGATCAGCTGAGGGAAGAAACCATCAAAGGCCTTGACAACATAGACAGGACCTCGCGTCCTGGCAAGTTGAAACTGTGGTGCCTGCAATTTGGATTGCTCCCCCGCCTGATGTGGCTTCTAATGGTCTATGAGATCCCCATGACCAAAGTCGAGAAGCTGGAGAGGACAGTCAGTTCATACATCAAGAAGTGGCTTGGCCTCCCGCGTTCCCTCAGCAACATCGGCTTGTATGGACACGGTGCCCTGGAATTGCCTGTCTCTAGCCTCACAGAGGAGTTTAAATGCACCAAAGTGAGGCTGAACATGACGCTGACCAAGTCGCAAGATGAAAAGTTCCGAGTGGCTGCTCCCAGACTGTCAACTGGGAGGAAATGGATCCCATCTGAGGCCGTACAGCAAGCAAAATTTGCTCTTCGGCATGGAGACATTGTACGACAGGTGCAGCATGGAAGAGGTGGGCCTGAACTTGGGACAAGTCGACCCACATGGCACAAGGCAACAACGACCCAGAGGAGAAAGCTGGTGGTTGCTCAGGTGCGGCAACAAGAGGAGGCAGACAGATGCGCAAAGGCAGTCTCGCAGTCCAAACAGGGCCAATGGACTAGCTGGGAAAACCTGGAGCTGCAAACTGCCTGCAAAACCAGTTTGTCCCAAGGCCGCTATACCTGGAGACACAACCAGGTCCAACGACAGCTGGCGATCACCCTAGAAGTAAGGAGACGCCCTCCCTCCCCCAATGCCTAGACACTCAAACACCAGCCCTTTTGTAAGAGAAGGACAACTCCCAGCAAAGCCATCTGCAAGAATGGAAGCAACCCTCCGAGACACTGCCCGGGACTGGAGAATGCAGGTTGACTTAGACCAGAGAGTCATCTTTCCGCCTGAGATCATTACAACTAACCTCGGGCCGGACCTGGTCTTGTGGTCAACCTCTCAGAAGTTGCTATTCATTGTTGAACTAACTGTACCATGGGAGGCTGCAGTTGGTGAAGCATATGAGCGTAAACGACTGAAGTACTCTGACATAGCAACCGAGGCAGAACAACGTGGTTGGCGTGCCCAGGTGCTTCCGGTTGAGGTTGGGTGTAGAGGATTTGTTGCCACGTCCACAACCAAGCTTCTTAAGGGAATGGGAGTGCGAGGACAGGCCTTCCGACAAGCCGTCAAATCACTGTCAGATGCCACCGAACGAAGCAGCAGCTGGCTATGGATCAAGAGAAAGGACCCCAACTGGGCTGCAAAATGACCATCGAGGGGTAAAAGCAGAGGGGGGCACACCTGGGACGCCAGTTGTCACCGTTGAGCCCTTTGGAGGTGTCATGGGCCTTTAAACGAAACACCAATGAAGGAGGGTGCCCACCTGAAGACCCCAGCGAAACATTTACCCCTTTACCCCTACCCCTACACCAAGTACTGATTATCTTAGGGATTATACTAAATAGTCCAATAAGCTCAACTGATATCGTTTTAGGGGTGTATAGAGCGGTCGTATTTGTACTGCTTTATATCAGTGAGTACTAGTACTGCAGTTGTAGTTATTAGTATCCTAGTAGCACTTGTTGTTGTTGTAGGCACACAGGTTACTGTGGGAAATAGTAACGGTAAGATAGAAAGAGGTTTTTTGTCACAAAAGTGTTTGCTCTAGTAAATCATTATCCAGGAAGAAGTGGTTGTAAATATAACCTATGATCCTTGTAGCAAGCAAACATGCTGAGAAAGCAACAAGTGTTATGATCAAGGTGATACCTTAACTTTTATCATTACACTGACTCATCTCTCCTCTCCACGACTGAATGGCATGTTTTATTGCTTTTGTTTTTAAGAAAACCCCTTATGACGGCGCCGGATTGCTACCGACGGACCGACCGTTACTTTCTATTCACACTGAACACACTGACACGCCGATGCGCACCGGGGCGAGTTCCCACCGCGAGCTCGGCACCAGTAAAACAACTCTTTAGTCTCTTTCTTTATTTGCTGGGTTGAATATCGGATCGGGGCTGAATAAAAAGTATCGTCACCACTAATCATCACCACGTCTCTCGTTCTGCACACACACACACACATACACACACACAGTGCATGAGATGGAGGGCGGAGCCATGTGTTGTGGGAGGAGAAGGGAGGAGAGGGGGAGGAGAGAGGATGACGTAATGTTCAGGAAAGGAACGTT
The DNA here is from genome assembly GCA_030340625.1 of Merluccius polli. Classification (NCBI taxonomy): domain Eukaryota; kingdom Metazoa; phylum Chordata; class Actinopteri; order Gadiformes; family Merlucciidae; genus Merluccius; species Merluccius polli. The sequence continues at coordinate 6,787 of JAOPHQ010004439.1, forward strand.
AGTGTTCACAGTAACCAAAGCCACTCAACATGGAGGAGAGAAAGAAAGCGCATTTTAGAAGAAAGAAAAAGTCTGCCAGACAGAAACGAAAACAAGGTGAGTAAAACAGCACAACTATGAGAGAAGTTGAGGAGTTAGAAACATAATGGAGTTGCTCAACACATAAACCTTGTGGTCTGTGTCTAGGAATGGCCTCTGCTAACACTTCCTGGTCTGAGGACAACTTTTCCTGCTCCATCTGTCTGGATGTGTTCAACAGCCCAGTTTCCACACCTTGTGGACACAACTTCTGCAGAACCTGTATTACAAAGTTCTGGGATGACCAAGTCCAGTACAAATGTCCCGTTTGCAGCGAGCTTTTCCACACAAGACCTGATCTATGAGTCAATACCTTCATATCAGAGATGGTGGATCAGTTTAGACGGTCCGTACGAGTCAAAGAGCTGCCTTGTGTTGAACCAGCAGAAGTTCCCTGTGACGTCTGTACTGGGACCCAGCTGAAGGCTGTGAAGTCCTGCCTCATGTGTTTTACCTCTTACTGCCACACCCACCTGGAGCCACATCAGAGAGTCGCAGGCCTGAAGAGACATCTGCTGGTCGAGCCTATGGACCGTCTGGAAGACAGGTTGTGTAAGAAACACGACCGACTTCTGGAGCTGTTCTGCCAGACTGACCAGGTGTGTGTGTGTTAGTTCTGCACAGAGGCAGACCACAGGTCCCATCCTGTTGTACCTCTAAAAAAGGAATATGAAATGAAGACCGCCCAGCTGGCGAAGATAGCGTCTAAAGTTCAGCAGATGATCCAGGAGAGACAACGAAAGATTAAAGAGATCAAAGACAAAGTAGACCGCAGCAAAGCAGATGTAGACAGACAGATAGCCGACGGTGTGCAGGTCCTCGCTGCTCTGATGCGCTCCATTGAAAAGTGGCGAGATGATTTCAACCAAACGGTCAAAGAGAAACTGAAATCCACAGAGAAACAAGCTGAAGGTCTCATCAAAGAGCTGGAGCAGGAAATAGAAGATCTGACCAATAGACGCTCAGAGGTGAAGCAGCTCTCACACACTGAAGACCACCTCCACTTCCTCCAGACCTTCAGATCCCTGAAGAATTCTCCACACACCAGGGACTGGACGAAGGTGGAGGTCCGTCCTCCGCCATACATTGGTAGCATAAGGAGATCCCTGGATCAGCTGGAGGAGACACTGAACATGGAGAGGAAGAAGCTGTGTGATGATGTTGAACTGAAGAGGGTCCAGCAGTATGAAGTAGATGTGACTCTGGATCCTGTTACAGCTAATCCCTATCTCATCCTGTCTGAGGATGGGAAACAAGTACGTGATGGAGAAATACGGAAGAAACTCCCAGACAACCGTGAGAGATTTTCAAAGCGTACATATGTTCTCACGAGGCAGAGCTTCTCCTCAGGGAGATTTTACTTTGAAGTCCAGGTTAAAAACAAGACTCAATGGCGTTTAGGAGTGGCCAGAGAGTCCATCGGCAGGAAAGGTGACCTCATAGTGACCCCAGAGAAAGGCTACTGGAATATTGTCTTCACCAATGATGAGTTGGTATTCAGTGATAACCCTGATGTTCGTCTCCCTCTGGGAGCTGAGCTCCAGAAGGTGGGGGTGTTTGTTGATTATGATGAGGGTCTGGTCTCCTTCTATGATGTGGAAGCCAGGGTTCATATCTACTCTGCTACTGGCTGCACCTTTCGTGAGCCTCTCTATCCATTCCTGTGTCCAGGTTTACATAATTATAAAGGTAGTAACTCTGCCCCACTGATCATCTCACCTGTCAATCAAACAGAGTAGGACCTTCCTTTGATGATCATATGAATAAACAACCATAACAACTAATGGTATTTCCTGAATGAGAATCTCTACTATGTGGGATCTGACGGAACTGCATTAATGTCTTACTGTTCACCATTTGTCATTTAACAAGGAGAAATTAATTGAGAAAATATCCCTGCCTATTATAAAATATAACCCGTGATAAATGATTAGATAACACTGTATTGTTCAATGTCTGTTTTCTCCTGAATGTTTTTCATAAGTTTAATGCTATAAAATTGTTAACGGATGCAGTTATGTTGATCATGTGTGGAGGATTAATTTCATAACATAATAATCTGTACTTTTTAAACACTACATTTCTATTAGTTTATACTTCTGAATCATGAATGACAACACAATCAAATGTTTGTACACTTTTCTGATTTCAATAAAAAATGGCACAAAAAAAAAGAATTGGTTCATTTTCAGTGGAATACAAAAAAAGAAAAATTGTGATGCCTAAATCCCCCATTTCAACACATTTTGAGATTGATTTTAGGATTAAAATCACCGAACAATAGCACAGGTTTGTAGCTGATGAGCCAGTAAAAGACTTTTAATCCCTGCCATACATCAAGCTAACGTGTGTTGCTACACAAAGGTCACAGTGACTACATGTAATGATTCCCCACACGTGTTCGTATCTGACTGCCTCGGTACACACACACACACACACACACACACACACACACAGTACATAAGATGGGGGGCGGAGCCACGTGTTGCGGGAGGAGAAGGGAGGAGAGGGGGAGGAGAGGGGATGACGTCATGTTCAGGAAACGAAAGTTAGTGTTCACAGGAACCAAAGCCACTCGACGTGGAGGAGAGAAAGAAAACGCATTTTGGAAAAAAAGAAATAGTCTGGCAGACAGAAACCACAACAAGGTGAGTAAAACAGCACAACTATGAGAGAAGTTGAGGAGTTAGAAACATAATGGAGTTGCTCAACACATAAACCTTGTGGTCTGTGTCTAGGAATGGCCTCTGCTAACACTTCCTGGTCTGAGGACAACTTTTCCTGCTCCATCTGTCTGGATGTGTTCAACAGCCCAGTTACCACACCTTGTGGACACAACTTCTGCAGAACCTGTATTACAAAGTTCTGGGATGACCAAGTCCAGTACAAATGTCCCGTTTGCAACGAGCTTTTCCACACAAGACCTGATCTACGAGTCAATACCCTCTTATCACAGATGGTGGATCAGTTTAGACCGTCAGTACGAGTTAAAGAGCTGCCTTGTGTTGAACCAGCAGAAGTTCCCTGTGACGTCTGTACTGGGACCCAGCTGAAGGCTGTGAAGTCCTGCCTAGTTTGTCTTATCTCTTACTGCCACACCCACCTGGAGCCACATCAGAGAGTCGCAGGCCTGAAGAGACATCTGCTGGTCGAGCCTATGGACCGTCTGGAAGACAGGTTGTGTAAGAAACACAACCGACTCCTGGAGCTGTTCTGCCAGACTGACCAAGTGTGTGTGTGTCAGTTCTGCACAGAGGCAGACCACAAGTACCATCCTCTTGTACCTCTAAAGGAGGAATATGAAGTGAAGACCGCCCAGCTGGCGAAGATAGAGTCTGAAGTTCAGCAGATGATCCAGGAGAGACAACGAAAGATTAAAGAGATCAACGACACAGTGGACCGCAGCAAAGCAGACGCAGACAGACAGATAGCCGACGGTGTGCAGGTCCTCGCTGCTCTGATGAGCTCCATTGAAAAGTGGCGGGATGATTTCATCCAAACGGTCAAAGAGAAACTGAAATCCACAGAGAAACAAGCTGAAGGCCTCATCAAAGAGCTGGAGCAGGAAATAGAAGATCTGACCAATAGACGCTCAGAGGTGAAGCAGCTCACACACACTGAAGACCACCTCCACTTCCTCCAGACCTTCAGATCCCTGAAGAGTCCTCCACACACCAGGGACTGGACGAAGGTGGAGGTCCGTCCTCCGCCATATGTAGGGACCTTGAGGAGATGCCTGGATCAGCTGGAGGAGACACTGAACATGGAGATGAAGAAGCTGTGTGATGCTGCTGAACTGAAGAGGGTCCAGCAGTATGAATTAGATGTGACTCTGGATCCTGATACAGCTCATCCACGTCTCATCCTGTCTGAGGATGGGAAACAAGTACATGATGGAGGAGTAGAGAAGAATCTCCCAGACAACCATAAGAGATTTACGCAGAAATTATCTGTTCTCATGAGGCAGAGCTTCTCCTCAGGGAGATTTTACTTTGAGGTCCAGGTTAAAAACAAGACTGTATGGCGTGTAGGAGTGGCCAGAGAGTCCATCCGCAGGAAAGGTGACCTCATAGTGACCCCAGAGAACGGCTACTGGAATGTTTTCTTCATCAATGATGAGTTGGTATTTAATGATAACCCTGATGTCCGTCTCCCTCTGAGAGCTGAGCTCCAGAAGGTGGGGGTGTTTGTTGATTATGATGAGGGTCTGGTCTCCTTCTATGATGTGGAAGCCAGGGTTCATATCTACTCTGCTACCGGCTGCACCTTTCGTGAGCCTCTCTATCCATTCCTCGGTCCAGGTGCATTTTATGGTGGTATAAACTCTGCCCCCCTGATCATCTCACCTGTCAATCAAACAGAGTAGGACCTTCCTTTGATGATCATATGAATAAACAACCATAACAACTAACGGTATTTCCTGAATGAGAATCTCTACTATGTGGGATCTGAGGGAACTGCATTAATGTCTTACTGTTCACCATTTGTCATTTAACAAGGAGAAATTAATTGAGAAAATATCCCTGCCCATTATAAAATATAACCTCTTATAAATGATTAGATAACACTGTATTGTTCAATGTCTGTTTTCTCCTGAATGTTTTTCATAAGTTTAATGCTATAAAATTGTTAACGGATGCAGTTATGTTGATCATGTGTGGAGGATTAATGTTATAACATAATAATCTGTACTTTTTAAACACTACATTTCTATTAGTTTATACTTCTGAATCATAAATGACAACACAATCAAATGTTTGAACACTTTTCTGATTTCAATAAAAAATGTCAACAAAAAATAGAATTGGTTCATTCTCAGTGGAATACTGAGAATTCACATGACACACAAAAACCAGAAAAATTGTGATGCCTAAATCCCCCATTTTAACACATTTTGAGTTTGATTTTAGGATTAAAATCACCGAACAATAGCACAGGTTTGTAGCTGATGAGCCAGTGAAAGACTTTTAATCCCTGCCATACATCAAGCTAACATGTGTTGCTACACAAAGGTCACAGTGACTACATGTAATGATTCCCCACACGTTTCATGTTTTAAAAAGTGAATTGTAATTTCCAATCTGTGCTCTCCTGGCTCTGCAAGTCATGCTGTTGTTATTATCCGGCTACAGTCAGCGAGGACATTTCTACTCTCCATTGATCCCATGTTGCCTCATGACTTTACTCTCCAAGCTAACATTATGGAGGTCAGAAAACATGGCATCGTGTATAGAGGTGTCCTCATCTCTTACCAGGACACTGACTCTCCTCTCCTCCTCTCCACGACTGAACGGCTCGTTTTATTGTGTCAGTGGTTTTAAAAAGCCCCTGATGGTCAGTGCGTCCGTCTCTGTGCTCACCATAGGCTGCAGTAGGGACTAGGGTTGTGCCGGCTGACTGACGTCACCATGGAGAGCCGCCATCGTGATGCCACGCCCCCCTCGTCCGACACACACTCATCCTATAGTCTCTTTTATAGTTATTACCTAAACACTTTGCAGGGATTGCTCTGTAAATGAATTGAAAATATAACTAATGGTCCATATAAAGCGCTGTAAGTTAACTAGGGCTGCCCCCTAATAGTCGGCTTAGTCGATCGACGGAGGCTTACTCGAATACGTTTTCATTAGTCGAGCAAAAAGTAAAACGTAAAAATAACAAGGCATGAGCATCGCAAACCGAATACATCCGTGGTCGCAACAAGCCCTGATTTAACTCATCGCTGCAGAAATACTGACCAATACACCTGGGCAGGTAAACACCGCTAGACATACGGGACTCATACCGGTGATCGCGCTTTAGTTCCCCGTGTCTGATCGCTGTAATTCGGAGCGTGAATATCGGTTTAATATCTAATATCTTTTTAACTTTAAAAAAACACTTTTGTATTTCTTAAGACAGGACCATAGTCGCACATCCCTCGTAACTACGCCGTGAAGGTGAACCCTCCCGGACTCCGCTATTAACATGAACCGCTCCGCCGGAGGAGCCGCACGTCCACACGCACCGGACACCAAAATACCAACAAACATGTTTTACATTTGCTTGCTTTTAAATAAATTTGTGTGTAGTTATATGGTTAAATACGATTATTAAAAGTGTTCATGTCTCCTTCCTGGTCCAGACCCGCTTGGTCCATGTCGTTAATAGGCGCCCCCCCCCCCCCCGACGACGATATCATCGTCCATCACGATGTTTTACTGTAAACATCGTCAACTGCCAATTTAAGGGACATCGCCCAACCCCAGTAGGGAGGCTGTAGCCGACTAACAGACAAACTACCGTCAGTAAACCGCGGGGAGAGACGGCGAGACCGCAAGCCGTTTCACTTTCAGTCAGGAGGAGACACAGCGTCGGTTAAACCGTCGGTTAAACCCGGAGCGCTACTGACGGACCGACCGGACCGCGCATGCGCACCGGGGCGAGTTCCCACCGCGAGCTCGGCGCCAGTGAAACAACTCTTTAGTCTCTTTCTTTATTTGTAAAAGTATCGTCACCACTAATCACCACCATGTCTCTCGTTGTGCACACACACACACACACACACACGCGCGTGCGCGCACGCACACACACGCAAACACACACACACACGCACACACACACACACACACACACACACACACACACACACACACAGTGCAGCAGATGGGGGGCGGAGCCACGTGTCGCGGGAGGAGAAGGGAGGAGAGGGGGAGGAGAGAGGATGACGTCATATTCAGGAAACGAAAGTTAATGTTCACAGGAACCAAAGCCACTCGACGTGGAGGAGAGAAAGAAAACGCATTTTGGAAAAAAGAAATAGTCTGGCAGACAGAAACCACAACAAGGTGAGTAAAACAGCACAACTATGAGAGAAGTTGAGGAGTTAGAAACATAATGGAGTTGCTCAACACATAAACCTTGTGGTCTGTGTCTAGGAATGGCCTCTGCTAACACTTCCTGGTCTGAGGACAACTTTTCCTGCTCCATCTGTCTGGATGTGTTCAACAGCCCAGTTACCACACCTTGTGGACACAACTTCTGCAGAACCTGTATTACAAAGTTCTGGGATGACCAAGTCCAGTACAAATGTCCCGTTTGCAACGAGCGTTTCCACACAAGACCTGATCTACGAGTCAATACCCTCTTATCACAGATGGTGGATCAGTTTAGACCGTCAGTACGAGTCAAAGAGCTGCCTTGTGTTGAACCAGCAGAAGTTCCCTGTGACGTCTGTACTGGGACCCAGCTGAAGGCTGTGAAGTCCTGCCTCATGTGTTTTACCTCTTACTGCCACACCCACCTGGAGCCACATCAGAGAGTCGCAGGCCTGAAGAGACATCTGCTGGTCGAGCCTATGGACCGTCTGGAAGACAGGTTGTGTAAGAAACACAACCAACTTCTGGAGCTGTTCTGCCAGACTGACCAGGTGTGTGTGTGTCAGTTCTGCACAGACGGTGACCACAGGTCCCATCCTGTTGTACCTCTAAAGGAGGAATATGAAGTGAAGACCGCCCAGCTGGCGAAGATAGAGTCTGAAGTTCAGCAGATGATCCAGGAGAGACAACGAAAGATTAAAGAGATCAACGACACAGTGGACCGCAGCAAAGCAGACGCAGACAGACAGATAGCCGACGGTGTGCAGGTCCTCGCTGCTCTGATGAGCTCCATTGAAAAGTGGCGGGATGATTTCATCCAAACGGTCAAAGAGAAACTGAAATCCACAGAGAAACAAGCTGAAGGTCTCATCAAACATCTGGAGCAGGAAATAGAAGAGCTGACCAATAGACGCTCAGAGGTGAAGCAGCTCACACACACTGAAGACCACCTCCACTTCCTCCAGACCTTCACATCCCTGAAGAATCCTCCACACACCAGGGACTGGACGAAGGTGGAGGTCCATCCTCCATCATACGTAGGGACCTTGAGGAGATCCCTGGATCAGCTGGAGGAGACACTGAACATGGAGAGGAAGAAGCTGTGTGCTGCTGAACTGAAGAGGGTCCAGCAATATGGAGTAGATTTGACTCTGGATCCTGATACAGCTCAACCTGATCTCAACCTGTCTGAGGATGGGAAACAAGTACATAATGGAGGAGTACGGAAGAAACTCCCAGACAACCATAAGAGATTTACACAGAAATTATCTGTACTCACGAGGCAGAGCTTCTCCTCAGGGAGATTTTACTTTGAGGTCCAGGTTAAAAACAAGACTGCATGGCGTTTAGGAGTGGCCAGAGAGTCCATCCGCAGGAACGGTGACCTCATAGTGACCCCAGAGAACGGCTACTGGAATATTTTCTTCACCAAGGATCAGTTGGTGTTTAATGATAACCCTGATGTCCTTCTCCCTCTGAGAGCTGAGCTCCAGAAGGTGGGGGTGTTTGTTGATTATGATGAGGGTCTGGTCTCCTTCTATGATGTGGAAGCCAGGGTTCATATCTACTCTGCTACTGGCTGCACCTTTCGTGAGCCTCTCTATCCATTCCTCGGTCCAGGTTTACATAATTATAAAGGTATAAACTCTGCCCCCCTGATCATCTCACCTGTCAATCAAACAGAGTAGGACCTTCCTTTGATGATCATATGAATAAACAACCATAACAACTAACGGTATTTCCTGAATGAGAATCTCTACTATGTGGGATCTGAGGGAACTGCATTAATGTCTTACTGTTCACCATTTGTCATTTAACAAGGAGAAATTAATTGAGAAAATATCCCTGCCCATTATAAAATATAACCTCTTATAAATGATTAGATAACACTGTATTGTTCAATGTCTGTTTTCTCCTGAATGTTTTTCATAAGTTTAATGCTATAAAATTGTTAACGGATGCAGTTATGTTGATCATGTGTGGAGGATTAATGTTATAACATAATAATCTGTAGTTTACATTTCTATTAGTTTATACTTCTGAATCATGAATGACAACACAATCAAATGTTTGTACACTTTTCTCATTTCAATAAAAAATGGCAAAAAAAAATAGAATTGGTTCATTCTCAGTGGAATACAAAAAAGAAAAATGGTGATGCCTAAATCCCCCATTTTAACACATTTTGAGTTTGATTTTAGGATTAAAATCACCGAATAATAGCACAGGTTTGTAGCTCATGAGCCAGTAAAAGACTTTTAATCCCTGCCATACATCAAGCTAACATGTGTTGCTACACAAAGGTCACAGTGACTACATGTAATGATTCCCCACACGTGTTAGTATCTGACTGTCTCAGTACACACACACACACACACACACACACACACACACACACACACACAGGACTATACTAGTCAGTAATTTGAGTTTCATGTTTTAAAAAGTGAATTGTAATTTCCAATCTGTGCTCTTGTGGCTCTGCAAGTCATGCTGTTGTTATTATCCGGCTACAGTCAGCGAGGACATTTCTACTCTCCATTGATCCCATGTTGCCTCATGACTTTACTCTCCAAGCTAACATTATGGAGGTCAGAAAACATGGTGTCGTGTATAGAGGTGTCCTCATCTCTTACCAGGACACTGACTCTCCTCTCCTCCTCTCCACCACTGAACGGCTCGTTTTATTGTGTCAGTGGTTTTAAAAAGCCCCTGATGGTCAGTGCGTCCGTCTCTGTGCTCACCATAGGCTGCAGTAGGGACTAGGGTTGTGCCGGCTGACTGACGTCACGATGGAGAGCCGCCATCGTGATGCCACGCCCCCCTCGTCCGACACACACTCATCCTAAAGTCTCTTCTATAGTTATTACCTAAAAACTTTGCAGGGATTGCTCTGTAAATGAATTGAAAATATAACTAATGGTCCATATAAGTGCTGTAAGTTAACTAGGGCTGCCCCCTAATAGAGCGTAACAGTGACCGCCCCTTTTTAACAGCTCCGGTGCCGGAAGTAAATTTCCCATGCATTTATCTCGTCCACTTTTCGTATAATCCTTATAAAAAGAGTATTAAGCCTTTAACCAAGCCAATCGTTCGTTATGGTAGCTGTGACCATATTATGTTTGATTCGGGCATAAAAAGAATTTGGAAAACGGAAGAAAAGCCAAAGGTACAAGACTGTGTACATTATTTGTTGACCGAGTGAGGAACTACTTATCCCGAATCAAACATAATATGGTCACGACTACCATAACGAACGATTGGCTTGGTTAAAGACTTAATACTCTTTTTATAAGGATTATACGAAAAGTGGACGAGATAAATGCATGGGAAATTTACTTCCGGCACCGGAGCTGTTAAAAAGGGGCGGTCACTGTTACGCTCTATAGCAGGCTTAGTCGATCGACGGAGGCTTAGTCGAATACGTTTTCATTAGTCGAGCAAAAAGTAAAACATAAAGATAACAAGGCATGAGCATCGCAAACCGAATACATCCGTGGTCGCAACAAGCCCTGATTTAACTCATCGCTGCAGAAATACTGACCAATACACCTGGGCAGGTAGACACCTGGGCAGGTAGACACCGCTAGACACACGGGACTCATACCGGTGATCGCGGCTTTAGTTCCCCGTGTCTGATCGCTGTAATTCGGAGCGTGAATATCGGTTGAATATTTAATATCTTTTTAACTTTAAAAAAACACTTTAATATTTTTTAAGACAGGACGATAGTCGCACATCCCTCGTAACTACGCCGTGAAGGTGAACCCTCCTAGCCTAGAACTCTAGACACCCCCTAGCGGCAGCAAATTTATTTGGCAGCTATGTAGGGTCTAGCACAGCTCCGTCCGCTTTTTGGTGCTGGAATCACCAAGTGTGTCTTGTATGTCTGACCAATCACAGCGTGAGGGGCGGAGTCGAAAGCCGGGCTACCTAATGACGACAGAGTTGCGACGGTTCTGTGTTAGAGGTAAACAATGGCTGCTGCTGCTGGCGAACGGCTGTCTTTCCACTCGGCTTTGGCCGCGACTTTTCAAGACTTTAAGTTAACATTTTATTTGAGAAAAGAACAAAGAACGGCACTGAAGTCTTTCCTCGAAAAGAAATATTTATTCTGAGTTTTGATTAATTACGTAGTCAGAGCCGCCGCTCTGACTACGTCACCTTCTTCGTTGCTCTGATTGGTTGTAGCGCTATCCTATTGCGTGCAGAGGGAACTTGAAAGACAACCGTTTATCCCGCCCACACTGCCAATGGAGCTGATCCAGACCTTACATGTTACATGGACCCCAGATAGGCCGTCATGTCACCTCTGCTACTGTTAAGGCTTGAGAGTTGTTTGTGAAATAAACATTTTAAAGGTTTATAGTTTCCTGTGTGTTTATCATAGAGGTGTGGTTATACTTTTAATCTGGATCGCCTAATAACATAATGTCAACCTTAATCAAGGATGAAGACTTCATCATTCATGATGCATCACAGCTCTTTGTACGCTGGTGGGGCCCCACGTCGTGCAGTAGGAGCCCTTTTTTTCCACCCCTGCCCTTCAAACAGTCCCTTACTGGTGTGAACACTAGAGAGTAACAGATATAAACACTACAGTATAATGTCTGTGGCTAGAGGACCGTATGGGACCAGGGTTCAGGGAGGGTTTAGATGTTAGTTACATGGGAGTCTGTCCTGAGAGAAGAGTCTCCATGGAGGCCCAGATCAACCCGACACACAGGATGTGATCAATTAACTGAAAAGAAGACAAGTGTACACACGTCCGATGAAAATGACCGCACCCGGTATCACTCTACAACTGGACAGACGGGTTTAAGGAATCTGAACGCAGAGGTGTCCCTTTTTTATTTTTCATTGAGTTGGCAACCCTAATCTTAAGGTATAATCAATGTTAAAACAGGCCAAATTGATGTTAAAAAAACGCATCATGACACTAAAGTCTCACTCTTGTCATTTTCTGAAACTTGGCAGCCCTGCACACACACACACACACACACAGTACATGAGATGGGGGGCGGAGCCACGTTGTCGCGGGAGGAGAAGGGAGGAGAGGGGGAGGAGAGAGGATGACATCATGTTCAGGAAACGAAAGTTGGTGTTCACAGGAACCAAAGCCACGCGACGTGGAGGAGAGAAAGAAAACGCATTTTGGAAAAAAGAAATAGTCTGGCAGACAGAAACCACAACAAGGTCAGTAAAACATCACAAATATGAGAGAAGTTGAGGAGTTAGAAACATAATGGAGTTGCTCAACACGTAAACCTTGTGGTCTGTGTCTAGGAATGGCCTCTGCTAACACTTCCTGGTCTGAGGACAACTTTTCCTGCTCCATCTGTCTGGATGTGTTCAACAGCCCAGTTTCCACACCTTGTGGACACAACTTCTGCAGAACCTGTATTACAAAGTTCTGGGATGACCAAGTCCAGTACAAATGTCCCGTTTGCAACGAGCTTTTCCACACAAGACCTGATCTACGAGTCAATACCCTCTTATCACAGATGGTGGATCAGTTTAGACGGTCCGTACGAGTCAAAGAGCTGCCTTGTGTTGAACCAGGAGAAGTTCCCTGTGACGTCTGTACTGGGACCCAGCTGAAGGCTGTGAAGTCCTGCCTCATGTGTTTTACCTCTTACTGCCACACCCACCTGGAGCCACATCAGAGAGTCGCAGGCCTGAAGAGACATCTGCTGGTCGAGCCTATGGACCGTCTGGAAGACAGGATGTGTAAGAAACACGACCGACTTCTGGAGCTGTTCTGCCAGACTGACCAGGTGTGTGTGTGTCAGTTCTGCATAGAGGCAGACCACAGGTCCCATCCTGTTGTACCTCTAAAGGAGGAATATGAAGTGAAGACCGCCCAGCTGGGGAAGATAGAGTCTGAAGTTCAGCAGATGATCCAGGAGAGACAACGAAAGATTAAAGAGATCAACGACACAGTAGACCGCAGCAAAGCAGACGCAGACATACAGATAGCCGACGGTGAGCAGGTCCTTGCTGCTCTGATGAGCTCCATTGAAAAGCAGCGGGATGATTTCAACCAAACGGTTAAAGAGAAACTGAAATCCACAGAGAAACAAGCTGAAGGCCTCATCAAAGAGCTGGAGCAGGAAATAGAAGATCTGACAAATATACGCTCAGAGGTCAAGCAGCTCACACACACTGAAGACCACCTCCACTTCCTCCAGACCTTCACATCCCTGAAGAATCCTCCACACACCAGGGACTGGACGAAGGTGGAGGTCCGTCCTCCGCCATACATTGGGAGCTTGAGGAGATCCCTGGATCAGCTGGAGGAGACACTGAACATGGAGAGGAAGAAGCTGTGTGATGATGCTGAACTGAAGAGGGTCCAGCAGTATGAAGTAGATGTGACTCTGGATCCTGATACAGCTCATCCTGATCTAAACCTGTCTGAGGATGGGAAACAAGTACATGATGGAGGAGTACGGAAGGAACTCCCAGACAACCGTAAGAGATTTACGAAGTATACATATGTTCTCACGAGGCAGAGCTTCTCCTCAGGGAGATTTTACTTTGAGGTCCAGGTTAAAAACAAGACTGCATGGCGTTTAGGAGTGGCCAGACAGTCCATCGGCAGGAAAGGTGACCTCATAGCGACCCCATTGAAAGGCTACTGGAGTATTTTCTTCACCAAGGATCATTTCTTATTTAAAGATAACCCTGATGTCCTTCTCCCTCTGAGAGCTGAGCTCCAGAAGGTGGGGGTGTTTGTTGATTATGATGAGGGTCTGGTCTCCTTCTATGATGTGGAAGCCAGGATTCATATCTACTCTGCTACTGGCTGCACCTTTCGTGAGCCTCTCTATCCATTCCTCTGTCCAGGTTTACATAATTATAAAGGTATAAACTCTGCCCCCCTGATCATCTCACCTGTCAATCAAACAGAAAAGGACCTTCCTTTGATTATCATATGAATAAACAACCATAACAACTAATGGTATTTCCTGAATGAGAATCTCTACTATGTGGGATCTGAGGGAACTGCATTAATGTCTTACTGTTCACCATTTGTCATTTATCAAGGAGAAATTAATTGAGAAAATAACCCTGCCTATTATAAAATATAACCTGTTATAAATGATTAGATAACACTGTTCAATGTCTGTTTTCTCCTGAATGTTTTTCATAAGTTTAATGCTATAAAATTGTTAATGGATGCAGTTATGTTGATCATGTGTGGAGGATTAATTGTATAACATAATAATCTGTAGTTTACATTTCTATTAGTTTATACTTCTGAATCATGAATGACAACACAATCAAATGTTTGTACACTTTTCTGATTTCAATAAAAAATGGCACAAAAAAAAAAGAAGTTCATTCTCAGTGGAATACAAAAAAATAAAAATTGTGATGCCTAAATCCCCCATTTTAACACATTTTGAGATTGATTTTAGGATTAAAATCACCGAACAATAGCACAGGTTTGTAGCTGATGAGCCAGTTTGCTACACAAAGGTCACAGTGAGTACATGCAGGGTTCTAAATTAACACCCGCCAACCCGCCAAATGCGGGTTAAAAATCATTTTGGCGGGTGTTAATAAAATCTTACTAGCCAGTTTGGCCGGTGATGCTACATTTCCCTAGCCTGGCAAGCCAGACCTACATCAGAAAGATGTAAGGTCTGGATCAGCTCCATTGGCAGTGTGGGCGGGATAAACGGTTGTCTTTCAAGTTCCCTCTGCACGCAATAGGATAGGGCCACAACCAATCAGAGCGACGAAGAAGGTGACGTAGTCAGAGCCGTCGCTCTGACTACGTCACCTTCGTTGTGACGTAGCTTCGTTGCTCTGATTGGTTGTAGCGCTATCCTATTGCGTCCTAAAACTCAGAATAAATATTTATTTTCGAGGAAAGACTTCAGTGCCGTTCTTTGTTCTTTTCTCAAATAAAATGTTAACTTAAAGTCTTGAAGAGTCGCGGCCAAAGCCGAGTGGAAAGACAACCGTTCGCCAGCAGCAGCAGCCATTGTTTACAGAACCGTCGCATTTCTGTCGTCATGGTAGCCCGGCTTCCGACTCCACCCCTCACGCTGTGATTGGTCAGACATACAAGACACACTTGGTCTTTCCAGCACCAAAAAGCCGACGGAGCAGTGCTAGACCCTACCTAGCTGCCAAATAAATTTGCTGCCTACTAGGGGGTGTCTAGAGTTCTAGGCTAACATTTCCCATGAACACTGTCGTGATGCTACGTGATGACGTATAAGACGCCCATTGGCTGCGCGCAGGCAGTGCAACCAACCAGCGCGAGTAACCATGGAAACAGAAAACACAAATAAGAAGAAGAAGAAGAAGAAGAAAAAAAAGAATGAATGAACGGAGCAGAAACTACCAAAAGAAGGGAGCTAAAGTAAATTAAAAAGTAACGTTAGCCTAAACGTAAACTAAATGCGGCGGTGGTTGGTTGGACAGACTGGGAGCGAGAAGAGGAAGGAGGTGTGTGAGTCCGAGAGGGCTCTCCTCGGACACATTACTCTGAAGCCCCGGTGACGGTCTGGAAGTGCGGATACAAAAAAAAAATTGGCTAGTGGAAATTCTGATTGGCTGGTAACTTTAGAAAGTTACCAGCCAAATTGGCTGGTAATCAAAAAAGTTAATTTAGAACCCTGACTACATGTAATGATTCCCCACACGTGTTAGTATCTGACTGTCTCGGTACACACACACACACACACACACACACACACACAAACACACACAGGATTATACTAGTCAGTAATTTGAGTTTCATGTTTTAAAAATTAAATTGTAATTTCCAATCTGTGCTCTTCTGGCTCTGCAAGTCATGCTGTTGTTATTATTCGGCTACAGTCAGCGAGGACATTTTTACTCTCCATTGATCCCATGTTGCCTCATGATTTTACTCTCCAAGCTAACATTATGGAGGTCAGAAAACATGGCGTCGTGTATAGAGGTGTCCTCATCTCTTACCAGGACACTGACTCTCCTCTCCTCCTCTCCACGACTGAACGGCTCGTTTTATTGTGTCAGTGGTTTTAAAAAGCCCCTGATGGTCAGTGCGTCCGTCTCTGTGCTCACCATAGGCTGCAGTAGGGACTAGGGTTGTGCCGGCTGACTGACGTCACGATGGAGAGCCGCCATCGTGATGCCACGCCCCCCTCGTCCGACACACACTCATCCTATAGTCTCTTCTATAGTCATTACCTAAAAACTTTGCAGGGATTGCTCTGTAAATGAATTGAAAATATAACTAATGGTCCATATAAAGTGCTGTAAGTTAACTAGGGCTGCCCCCTAATAGTCGGCTTAGTCGATCGACGGAGGCTTAGTCGAATACGGTTTCATTAGTCGAGCAAAAAGTAAAACATAAAAATAAGAAGGCATGAGCATCGCAAACCGAATACATCCGTGGTCGCAACAAGCCCTGATTTAACTCATCTCTGCAGAAATACTGACCAATACACCTGGGCAGGTAGACACCTGGGCAGGTAGACACCGCTAGACACACGGGACTCATACCGGTGATCGCGGCTTTAGTTCCCCGTGTCTGATCGCTGTAATTCGGAGCGTGAATATCGGTTGAATATCTAATATCTTTCTAACTTTAAAAAAACACTTTTGCAGTTTTTAAGACAAGACGATAGTCGCACATCCCTCGTAACTACGCCGTGAAGGTGAACCCTCCCGGACTCCGCTATTAACATGAACTGCTCCGCCGGAGGAGCCGCACGTCCACACGCACCGGACACCAAAATACCAACAAACATGTTTTCCATTTGCTTGCTTTTTAAATGAAGTTGTGTGTAGTTATATGGTTAAATACGATAATTAAAAGTGTTCATGTCTCCTTCCTGGTCCAGACCCGCTTGGTCCATGCCGTTAATAGGCGCCCCCCCCCGACGACGATATCATCGTCCATCACGATGTTTTACTGTAAACATCGTCAACTGCCAATTTAAGGGACATCGCCCAACCCCAGTAGGGAGGCTGTAGCCGACTAACAGACAAACTACCGTCAGTAAACCGCGGGGAGAGACGGCGAGACCGCAAGCCGTTTCACTTTCAGTCAGGAGGAGACACAGCGTCGGTTAGACCGTCGATTAAACCCGGAGCGCTACTGACGGACCGACCGCTACTTTCTAGTCACGCGGACCGCGCATGCGCACCGGGGCGAGTTCCCACCGCGAGCTCGGCGCCAGTGAAACAACTCTTTAGTCTCTTTCTTTATTTGTTAGGTTGAATATCCGATCGGGGCTGAATAAAAAGTATCGTCACCACTAATCACCACCATGTTTCTCGTTGTGCACACACACGCACACAGACACACACGCACTGATCCAGCGGTCCTACTATCTGTCTGCAATGTGGACAGCGTCTACCTCGTATTCCTGCCAACATGGATGACATGACCACCTTGACCTCAACCATCGCATGCACCAAACATCTACTGGGAAGGATTCAGGCCAACATTACATGAGCACGCATGAAGTTCAAACCCAGTAACTCCAGGAGCATATCCATCGTGAAAGGAAAACTTGTGGACCAGAGGTTCCACATCAAGGATACACCCATTCCTTTGCTGTCAGAGCTGCCAGTCAAGAGCCTAGGGTGCTGGTACAACGCAAGCCTCAAAGACTCAGACCAGTGTGATCAGCTGAGGGAAGAAACCATCAAAGGCCTTGACAGCATAGACAGGACCTCACGTCCTGGCAAGTTGAAACTGTGGTGCCTGCAGTTTGGATTGCTCCCCCGCCTGATGTGGCCTCTAATGGTCTACGAGATCCCCATGACCAAAGTCGAGAAGCTGGAGAGGACAGTCAGTTCATACATCAAGAAGTGGCTTGGCCTCCTGCGTTGCCTCAGCAACATCGGCTTGTATGGACACGGTGCCCTGGAATTGCCTGTCTCTAGCCTCAAAGAGGAGTTTAAATGCACCAAAGTGAGGCTGAACATGACCCTGACCAAGTCGCAAGATAAAAAAATCCGAGTGGCTGCTCCCAGACTGGCAACTGGGAGGAAATGGATCCCATCTGAGGCAGTACAACAAGCAAAATTTGCTCTTCGGCATGGAGACATTGTACGACAGGTGCAGCATGGAAGAGGGGGGCCTGAACTTGGGACAAGTCGACCCACATGGCACAAGGCAACAACGACCCAGAGGAGAAAGCTGGTGGTTGCTCAGGTGCGGCAACAAGAGGAGGCAGACAGATGCGCAAAGGCAGTCTCACAGTCCAAACAGGGCCAATGGACTAGCTGGGAAAACCTGGAGCTGCAAACTGCCTGCAAAACCAGTTTGTCCCAAGGCCACTATACCTGGAGACACAACCAGGTCCTACGACAGCTGGCGATCACCTTAGAAGTAAGGAGAACTACCAACAACGCCCTCCCTCCCCCAATGCCTAGACACTCAAACACCAGCCCTTTTGTAAGAGCAGGACAACTCCCAGCAAAGCCATCTGCAAGAGTGGAAGCAACCCTCCTAGACACTGCCCGGGACTGGAGAATGCAGGTTGACTTAGACCAGAGAGTCATCTTTCCGGCTGAGATCATTACAACTAACCTCGGGCTGGACCTGGTCTTGCGGCCAACCTCTCAGAAGTTGCTATTCATTGTTGAACTAACTGTACCATGGGAGGCTGCAGTTGGTGAAGCATATGAGCATAAACGACTGAAGTACTCTGACATAGCAACCGAGGCAGAACAACGTGGTTGGCGTGCCCAGGTGCTTCCGGTTGAGGTTGGGTGTAGAGGATTTGTTGCCACGTCCACAACCAAGCTTCTTAAGGGAATGGGAGTGCGAGGACAGGCCTGCCGACAAGCTGTCAAATCACTGTCAGATGCTGCCGAACGAAGCAGCAGCTGGCTATGGATCAAGAGAAAGGACCCCAACTGGGCTGCAAAATGACCATCGAGGGGTAAAAGCAGAGGGGGGCACACCTGGGACGCCAGGTGTCGCCGTTGAGCCCTTTGGAGGTGTCGTGGGCCTTTAAACGAAACACCAATGAAGGAGGGTGCCCACCTGCAGACCCCAGCGAAGCGTTTACCCCTTTACCCCTACCCCTACACCAAGTACTGATTACCATTGTACTACCTAGTCCAATAAGCTCAACTGATATCGTTTTAGTGGTGTATAGAGCGGTCGTATTTGTACTGCTTTATATCAGTGAGTACTAGTACTGCAGTTGTAGTTATTAGTATCCTAGTAGCACTTGTTGTTGTTGTAGGCACGCAGGTTACTGTGGGAAATAATAACGGTAAGATAGAAAGAGGTTTTTTGTCACAAAAGTGTTTGCTCTAGTAAATCATTATCCGGGAAGAAGTGGTTGTAAATATAACCTATGATCCTTGTACCAACCAAACATGCTGAGAAAGCAACAAGTGTTACGATCAAGGTGATACCTTAACTTTTATCATTACACTGACTCATCTCTCCTCTCCACGACTGAATGGCATGTTTTATTGCTTTTGTTTTTTAGAAAGCCCCTTATGACGGCGCCGGAGTGCTACTGACGGACCGACCGTTACTTTCTATTCACACTGAACACACTGACACGCCGATGCGCACCGGGGCGAGTTCCCACCGCGAGCTCGGCGCCAGTAAAACAACTCTTTAGTCTCTTTCTTTATTTGTTGGGTTGAATATCGGATCAGGGCTGAATAAAAAGTATCGTCACCACTAATCATCACCACGTCTCTCGTTCTGCACATACACACACACATACACACACAGTGCATGAGATGGGGGGCGGAGCCATGATGTCATGTTCAGGAAAGGAACGTTAGAGTTCACAGTAACCAAAGCCACTCGACGTGGAGAGAAAGAAAACACATTTTAGAAAAAAGAAATACTCTGGCAGACAGAAACCACAACAAGGTGAGTAAAACAGCACAACTATGAGAGAAGTTGAGGAGTTAGAAACATAATGGAGTTGCTCAACACATAAACCTTGTGGTCTGTGTCTAGGAATGGCCTCTGCTAACACTTCCTGGTCTGAGGACAACTTTTCCTGCTCCATCTGTCTGGATGTGTTCAACAGCCCAGTTTCCACACCTTGTGGACACAACTTCTGCAGATCCTGTATTACAAAGTTCTGGGATGACCAAGTCCAGTACAAATGTCCCATTTGCAACGAGCTTTTCCACACAAGACCTGATCTACGAGTCAATACCTTCATATCAGAGATGGTGGATCAGTTTAGACGGTCCGTACGAGTCAAAGAGCTGCCTTGTGTTGAACCAGGAGAAGTTCCCTGTGACGTCTGTACTGGGACCCAGCTGAAGGCTGTGAAGTCCTGCCTCATGTGTTTTATCTCTTACTGCCACACCCACCTGGAGCCACATCAGAGAGTCGCAGGCCTGAAGAAACATCTGCTGGTCGAGCCTATGGACCGTCTGGAAGACAGGTTGTGTAAGAAACACAACCAACTTCTGGAGCTGTTCTGTCAAACTGACCAGGTGTGTGTTTGTCAGTTCTGCACAGAGGCAGACCACAAGTCCCATCCTGTTGTACCTCTAAAGGAGGAATATATAGTGAAGACCGCCCAGCTGGCGAAGATAGAGTCTGAAGTTCAGCAGATGGTCCAGGAGAGACAACGAAAGATTAAAGAGATCAAAGAAAAAGTAGACCGCAGCAAAGCAGACGCAGACAGACAGATAGCCGACGGTGTGCAGGTCCTCGCTGCTCTGATGAGCTCCATTGAAAAGTGGCGGGATGATTTCAACAAAACGGTCAAAGATAAACTGAAATCCACAGAGAAACAAGCTGAAGGCCTCATCAAAGAGCTGGAGCAGGAAATAGAAGATCTGACCAATATACGCTCAGAGGTGAAGCAGCTCTCACACACTGAAGACCACCTCCACTTCCTCCAGACCTTCACATCCATGAAGAATCCTCCACACACCAGGGACTGGACCACGGTGGAGGTCCGCCCTCCGCCATACATTGGGAGCTTGAGGAGATCCCTGGATCAGCTGGAGGAGACACTGAACATGGAGAGGAAGAAGCTGTGTAATGATGCTGAACTGAAGAGGGTCCAGCAGTATGAAGTAGATGTGACTCTGGATCCTGATACAGCTCAGACCAAGCTCATCCTGTCTGAGGATGGGAAACAAGTACATGATGGAGGTGTAGAGAAGAATCTCCCAGACAACCGTAAGAGATTTACAAAGTATACATATGTTCTCACGAGGCAGAGCTTCTCCTCAGGGAGATTTTATTTTGAGGTCCAGGTTAAAAAAAAGACTGTATGGCGTTTAGGCGTGGCCAGAGAGTCCATCGACAGGAAAGGTGACCTCATAGCGACCCCAGGGAACGGCTACTGGAATATTTTCTTCAATAAGGATAAGTTGGTATGTAATGATAACCCTGATGTCCGTCTCCCTCTGAGAGCTGAGCTCCAGAAGGTGGGGGTGTTTATTGATTATGATGAGGGTCTGGTCTCCTACTATGATGTGGAAGCCAGGGTTCATATCTACTCTGCTACCGGCTGTACCTTTCGTGAGCCTCTCTATCCATTCCTCTGTCCAGGTAACTATAATTTTGAAGGTATAAACTCTGCCCCCCTGATCATCTCACCTGTCAATCAAACAGAGTAGGACCTTCCTTTGATGATCATATGAATAAACAACCATAACAACTAATGGTATTTCCTGAATGAGAATCTCTACTATGTGGGATCTGAGGGAACTGCATTAATGTCTTACTGTTCACCAATTGTCATTTAACAAGGAGAAATTAATTGAGAAAATATCCCTGCCTATTATAAAATATAACCCGTTATAAATGATTAGATAACACTGTATTGTTCAATGTCTGTTTTCTCCTGAATGTGTTTCATAAGTTTAATGCTAAAAAAATTGTTAACGGATGCAGTTATGTTGATCATGTGGAGGATTAATGTTATAACATAATAATCTGTAGTTTTTAAACACTACATTTCTATTAGTTTATACTTCTGAATCATGAATGACAACACAATCAAATGTTTGTACACTTTTCTGATTTCAATAAAAAATGGCAAAAAAAATAGAATTGGTTCATTTTCAGTGGAATACAAACAAATAAATGTTGTGATGCCTAAATCCCCCATTTTAACACATTTTGAGATTGATTTTAGGATTAAAATCACCGAACAATAGCACAGGTTTGTAGCTGATGAGCCAGTAAAAGACTTTTAATCCCTGCCATACATCAAGCTAACATGTGTTGCTACACAAAGGTCACAGTGACTACATGTAATGATTCCCCACACGTGTTAGTATCTGACTGTCTCAGTACACACACACACACACACACACACACACACACACACACACACACACACACAGGATTATACTAGTCAGTAATTTGAGTTTCATGTTTTAAAAAGTGAATTGTAATTTCCAATCTGTGCTCTTCTGGCTCTGCAAGTCATGCTGTTGTTATTATCCGGCTACAGTCAGCGAGGACATTTCTACTCTCCATTGATCCCATGTTGCCTCATGACTTTACTCTCCAAGCTAACATTATGGAGGTCAGAAAACATGGCGTCGTGTATAGAGGTGTCCTCATCTCTTACCAGGACACTGACTCTCCTCTCCTCCTCTCCACCACTGAACGGCTCGTTTTATTGTGTCAGTGGTTTTAAAAAGCCCCTGATGGTCTATGGGGTCAGAACAGTCTTATTAATAATGAATGCGCAGAGAAGGATTCACAAATGTATTTTGTGATTTATATATAAATTACTCTCTTCTCACAAATACATTTCAATGCACACACAAATGGATTTCGGCATGTATAAGTGTAAAATAAATCCATAAACAAAACAAAAAGTTTCACAAACACATTTCTGATCCACACACAAATGTATCTTGTTTTAAATAAATGTAATATAAATCCATAAATATATTAATTACATATTTTCATCAGAAATGTATTTGAATGTTGTTCCATTTATATACAAACTGTTCAACTTGAATTTACAAGACGCTCTGCATTTGTGTGTGAACTGGTCTGTATTTATATGTGGATTTTTGAGACTCCCCTGACACGGCTGGATTCACAAATGCATTTTTTTCACCAAGGAACTCTGTAGCCAATCAGATGCCGCCTTAGTTTTCAGCGAATCACATGACTGCAATCCCACGAGGGGTACCTCAGCATGGCCAGCGCACAGCATTTTCTCTGCGCATTTTGCGTTACTTTTCGGTTAAAAAAAAACAAACAAAAAAAGAGTTATCGGACTTGACTGGTAACTGTGCGTTCACATCAGAAGCGAGTTGCGCTGCAAAGACGCTTTGGTCGCTCATAAAGATTTGCTGCGAATATTTCTGTTCGCTTTTGTCGCTCATGACGTACAATTCAATTTTGCAGACGCATTTAAAGGAGCCGTATGCTTTTAGACAGCCATATCAAAGAGTGAACTCCCACACACTTTGGCCATATTGCAGAGACGGTTTTGCTTGTTGGATAAACGATAGTCGCACATCCCTCGTAACTACGCCGTGAAGGTGAACCCTCCCGGACTCCGCTATTAACATGAACCGCTCCGCCGGAGGAGCCGCACATCCACACGCACCGGACACCACAATACAAACACACATGTTTTCCATTTGCTTTATTTTAAATAAAGTTGTGTGCAGTTATACGGTTAAATAGGATTATTAAAAGTGTTCTGTCTGTGTTTATGTCTCCTTCCTGGTCCAGAACCGCTTGGTCCATGCCGTTAATAGGCGGCCCGCTTTGCGCGTGTGCTTGTAAAAATGATATGTAAGCCAGTGATTATTACAGTATTGTCTCTGAAATAAAAAAGGCTTGGATCGTACAACACCGGGTGCCCCGCCACAGCTGCGATTAACTTTTCAGTCGACATTTTGATGTACAGTAGGAACCAAAAAAGTACAGCAGGAACCAAAGTGGCGGTGTTTCCCTTGGATCCACGCAATCGATCGCTTCTGATGTGAACGCACAAAGTTCAGCCTCAACATGGCCTCTGGTAATGGCAATCCCGATTCAAGTGTCACTAAAATCGGACACTAGACACTAGAGAAAATATCCCTGCCTATTATAAAATATAACCCGTTATAAATGATTAGATAACACTGTATTGTTCAATGTCTGTTTTCTCCTGAATGATTTTAATAAGTTTAACGCTATAAAATTGTTAACGGATGCAGTTATGTTGATCATGTGTGGAGGATTCATTTCATAACATAATAATCTGTAGTTTTTAAACACTAAATTTCTATTAGTTTATACTTCTGAATCATGAATGACAACACAATCAAATGTTTGTACACTTTTCTGATTTCAATAAAAAATTGCAACAAAGTAGAATTGGTTAATTCTCAGTGGAATACAAAAAAGAAAAATTGTGATGCCTAAATCCCCCATTTTAACACATTTTGTCCTCCTCCTCTCCACGACTGTTTTATTGTGTCAGTGGTTTTAAAAAGCCCCTGATGGTCAGTGCGTCCGTCTCTGTGGTCACCATAGGCTGCAGTAGGGAGGCTGTAGCCGACTAACAGACACACTACCGTCAGTAAACCGGGGAGAGACGGCGAGACCGCAAGCCGTTTCACTTTCAGTCAGGAGGAGACACAGCGTCGGTTAAACCCGGAGCGCTACTGACGGACCGACCGCTACTGTCTAGTCACGCGGACCGCGCATGCGCACCGGGGCGAGTTCCCACCGCGAGCTCGGCGCCAGTAAAACAACTCTTTAGTCTCTTTCTTTATTTGTAAAAGTATCGTCACCACTAATCACCACCACGTCTCTCGTTGTGCACACACACACACACGCGCGCGCACGCACACACACGCGAACACACGCGAACACACACACACACACACACACACGCACACACACACACACACACACACACACACACACACACACACACACACACACACACACACACACACACACACACAGTACATGAGATGGGGGGCGGAGCCACGTGTCGCGGGAGGAGAAGGGAGGAGAGGGGGAGGAGAGAGGATGACGTCATGTTCAGGAAACGAAAGTTAGTGTTCACAGGAACCAAAGCCACTCGACGTGGAGGAGAGAAAGAAAACGCATTTTGGGATAAAGAAATAGTCTGGCAGACAGAAACCACAACAAGGTGAGTAAAACAGCACAACTATGAGAGAAGTTGAGGAGTTAGAAACATAATGGAGTTGCTCAACACGTAAACCTTGTGGTCTGTGTCTAGGAATGGCCTCTGCTAACACTTCCTGGTCTGAGGACAACTTTTCCTGCTCCATCTGTCTGGATGTGTTCAACAGCCCAGTTACCACACCTTGTGGACACAACTTCTGCAGAACCTGTATTACAAAGTTCTGGGATGACCAAGTCCAGTACAAATGTCCCGTTTGCAACGAGCTTTTCCACACAAGACCTGATCTACGAGTCAATACCCTCTTATCACAGATGGTGGATCAGTTTAAACCGTCCATACGAGTCAAAGAGCTTCCTAGTGTTGAACCAGCAGAAGTTCCCTGTGACGTCTGTACTGGGACCCAGCTGAAGGCTGTGAAGTCCTGCCTCATGTGTTTTACCTCTTACTGCCCCACCCACCTGGAGCCACATCAGAGAGTCGCAGGCCTGAAGAAACACCTGCTGGTCGAGCCTATGGACCGTCTGGAAGACAGGTTGTGTAAGAAACACAACCAACTCCTGGAGCTGTTCTGCCAGACTGACCAGGTGTGTGTGTGTCAGTTCTGCACAGAGGCAGACCACAGGTCCCATCCTGTTGTACCTCTAAAGGAGGAATATGAAGGGAAGACCGCCCAGCTGGGGAAGATAGAGTTTGAAGTTCAGCAGATGATCCAGGAGAGACAACGAAATATTAAAAAAATCAAAGACAATGTAGACTGCAGCAAAGCAGACGCAGACAGACAGATAGCCGACGGTGTGCAGGTCCTCTCTGCTCTGATGAGCTCCATTGAAAAGTGGCGAGATGATTTCATCCAAATGGTCAAAGAGAAACTGAAATCTACAGAGAAACAAGCTGAAGGCCTCATCAAAGAGCTGGAGAAGGAAATAGAAGATCTGACCAATAGACGCTCAGAGGTGAAGCAGCTCTCACACACTGAAGACCACCTCCACTTCCTCCAAACCTTCAGATCCCTGAAGAATCCTCCACACACCAGGGACTGGACGAAGGTGGAGGTCCGTCCTCCGCCATACATTGGGAGCTTGAGGAGATCCCTGGATCAGCTGGAGGAGACACTGAACATGGAGAGGAAGAAGCTGTGTGATGATGCTGAACTGAAGAGGGTCCAGCAGTATGAAGTAGATGTGACTCTGGATCCTGATACAGCTAATCCCTATCTCATCCTGTCTGAGGATGGGAAACAAGTACATAATGGAGGAGTAGAGA
The DNA here is from genome assembly GCA_030340625.1 of Merluccius polli. NCBI lineage: Eukaryota > Metazoa > Chordata > Actinopteri > Gadiformes > Merlucciidae > Merluccius > Merluccius polli. The sequence goes on from JAOPHQ010004439.1 coordinate 33,074, forward strand.
AGAATATCCCAGACAACCGTAAGAGATTTACACATAAATTATCTGTACTCACGAGGCAGAGCTTCTCCTCAGGGAGATTTTACTTTGAGGTCCAGGTTAAAAACAAGACTGAATGGCGTTTAGGAGTGGCCAGAGAGTCCATCCGCAGGAAAGGTCACCTCATAGTGACCCCAGAGAAAGGCTACTGGAATATTCACTTCATCAAGGATCAGTTGGTGTTTAATGATAACCCTGATGTCCGTCTCCCTCTGAGAGCTGAGCTCCAGAAGGTGGGGGTGTTTGTTGATTATGATGAGGGTCTGGTCTCCTTCTATGATGTGGAAGTCAGGGTTCATATCTACTCTGCTACTGGCTGCACCTTTCGTGAGCCTCTCTATCCATTCCTCGGTCCAGGTTTACTTCATGGTGGTATAAACTCTGCCCCCCTGATCATCTCACCTGTCAATCAAACAGAGTAGGACCTTCCTTTGATGATCATATGAATAAACAACCATAACAACTAACGGTATTTCCTGAATGAGAATCTCTACTATGTGGGATCTGAGGGAACTGCATTAATGTCTTACTGTTCACCATTTGTCATTTAACAAGGAGAAATTAATTGAGAAAATATCCCTGCCTATTATAAAATATAACCTGTTATAAATGATTAGATAACACTGTATTGTTCAATGTCTGCTTTCTCCTGAATGTTTTTCATAAGTTTAATGCTATAAAATTGTTAACGGATGCAGTTATGTTGATCATGTGTGGAGGATTAATTTCATAACATAATAATCTGTAGTTTACATTTCTATTAGTTTATACTTCTGAATCATGAATGACAACACAATCAAATGTTTGTACACTTTTCTGATTTCAATAAAAAATGTCGACAAAAAATAGAATTGGTTAATTCTCAGTGGAATACAAAAAAAGAAAATTGTGATGCCTAAATCCCCCATTTTAACACATTTTGAGATTGATTTTAGGATTTAAATCACCGAACAATAGCACAGGTGTGTAGCTGATGAGCCAGTGAAAGACTTTTAATCCCTGCCATACATCAAGCTGACATGTGTTGCTACACAAAGGTCACAGTGACTACATGTAATGATTCCCCACACGTTTCATGTTTTAAAAAGTGAATTGTAATTTCCAATCTGTGCTCTTCTGGCTCTGCAAGTCATGCTGTTGTTATTATCCGGCTACAGTCAGCGAGGACATTTCTACTCTCCATTGATCCCATGTTGCCTCATGACTTTACTCTCCAAGCTGACATTATGGAGGTCAGAAAACATGGCGTCGTGTATAGAGGTGTCCTCATCTCTTACCAGGACACTGACTCTCCTCTCCTCCTCTCCACCACTGAACGGCTCGTTTTATTGTGTCAGTGGTTTTAAAAAGCCCCTGATGGTCAGTGCGTCCGTCTCTGTGCTCACCATAGGCGTCAGTAGGGAGGCTGTAGCCGACTAACAGACAAACTACCGTCAGTAAACCGCGGGGAGAGACGGCGAGACCGCAAGCCGTTTCACTTTCAGTCAGGAGGAGACACAGGTGAGTGCCTCAGTGAAAAAAAAAGTAAAAAAAAAAGCAAGTGCCTCAGAGTCGGCATGTAGCCTGTTTTGTTTTTTATTGTGTATTTATAAGTGTTTAGGTGTTGCATGAATAACATAAGTCAAAGTAGTTTTACACACATACACACACTTTTTACAAAGGGTAAATAGTGATCTCTCACTCATTATTTCCAGAATAAAATGAATTAACCCCAGGCTAACTTCTTAAAAGTGAATAAATATAAAAATTTGCCAAATTAGCCAGTCTTTTGAATGACTCTTTGAAATGAACGGATCCCAAAGATCCGGCTCCCTCCAAAGAGCCATGAATCCCATCTCCAGCATGCGCACCGGGGCGAGTTCCCACCGCGAGCTCGGCGCCAGTAAAACAACTCTTTAGTCTCTTTCTTTATTTGTTGGGTTGAATATCGGATCGGGGCTGAATAAAAAGTATCGTCACCACTAATCACCATGTCTCTCGTTGTACACACAAACACACACACACACACACACACACACACACACTCACACAGAGCATGAGATGGGGGGCGGAGCCACGTGTCGCGGGAGGAGAAGGGAGGAGAGGGGGAGGAGAGAGGATGACGTCATGTTCAGGAAACAAAAGTTAGTGTTCACAGGAACCAAAGCCACTCGACGTGGAGGAGAGAAAGAAAACGCATTTTGGAAGAAAGAAATAGTCTGGCAGACAGAAACCACAACAAGGTGAGTAAAACAGCACAACTATGAGAGAAGTTGAGGAGTTAGAAACATAATGGAGTTGCTCAACACATAAACCTTGTGGTCTGTGTCTAGGAATGGCCTCTGCTAACACTTCCTGGTCTGAGGACAACTTTTCCTGCTCCATCTGTCTGGATGTGTTCAACAGCCCAGTTTCCACACGATGTGGACACAACTTCTGTAGAACCTGTATTACAAAGTTCTGGGATGACCAAGTCCAGTACAAATGTCCAATTTGCAACGAGCTTTTCCACACAAGACCTGATCTACGAGTCAATACCCTCTTATCAGAGATGGTGGATCAGTTTAAACCGTCCGTACGAGTCAAAGAGCTGCCTTGTGTTGAACCAGCAGAAGTTCCCTGTGACGTCTGTACTGGGACCCAGCTGAAGGCTGTGAAGTCCTGCCTCATGTGTTTTATCTCTTACTGCCACACCCACCTGGAGCCACATCAGAGAGTCGCAGGCCTGAAGAAACATCTTCTGGTCGAGCCTATGGACCGCCTGGAAGACAGGTTGTGTAAGAAACACGACCGACTTCTGGAGCTGTTCTGCCAGACTGACCAGGTGTGTGTGTGTCAGTTCTGCACAGAGGCAGACCACAGGTCCCATCCTGTTGTACCTCTAAAGGAGGAATATGAAGTGAAGACCGCCCAGCTGGCGAAGATAGAGTCTGAAGTTCAGCAGATGATCCAGGAGAGACAACGAAAGATTAAAGAGATCAACGACACAGTAGACCGCAGCAAAGCAGACGCAGACAGACAGATAGCCGACGGTGTGCAGGTCCTCACTGCTCTGATGAGATGCATTGAAAAGTGGCGGGATGATTTCAACCAAACGGTCAAAGAGAACCTGAAATCCACAGAGAAACAAGCTGAAGGCCTCATCAAAGAGCTGGAGCAGGAAATAGAAGATCTGACCAATAGACGCTCAGAGGTGAAGCAGCTCACACACACTGAAGACCACCTCCACTTCCTCCAGACCTTCAGATCCCTGAAGAGTCCTCCACACACCAGGGACTGGACGAAGGTGGAGGTCCGTCCTCCGCCATACATTGGGAGCTTGAGGAGATCCCTGGATCAGCTGGAGGAGACACTGAACATGGAGAGGAAGAAGCTGTGTGATGATGCTGAACTGAAGAGGGTCCAGCAGTATGAAGTAGATGTGACTCTGGATCCTGATACAGCTCATCCCAAGCTCATCCTGTCTGAGGATGAGAAACAAGTACATAATGGAGGAGTAGAGAAGAATCTCCCAGACAACCGTAAGAGATTTACACATAAATTATCTGTTCTCACGAGGCAGAGCTTCTCCTCAGGGAGATTTTACTTTGAGGTCCAGGTTAAAAACAAGACTGTATGGCGTGTAGGAGTGGCCAGAGAGTCCATTGACAGGAAAGGTGAACTCATAGTGACCCCAGAGAAAGGCTACTGGAATATTTTCTTCATCAATGATGAGTTGGTATTCAATGATAACCCTGATGTCCTTCTCCCTCTGAGAGCTAAGCTCCAGAAGGTGGGGGTGTTTGTTGATTATGATGAGGGTATGGTCTTCTTCTATGATGTGGAAGCCAGGTTTCATATCTACTCTGCTACTGGCTGCACCTTTCGTGAGCCTCTCAATCCATTCCTCGGTCCAGGTGCATTTTATGGTGGTATAAACTCTGCCCCCCCTGATCATCTCACCTGTCAATCAAACAGAGTAGGACCTTCCTTTGATGATCATATGAATAAACAACCATAACAACTAATGGTATTTCCTGAATGAGAATCTCTACTATGTGAGATCTGAGGGAACTGCATTAATGTCTTACTGTTCACCATTTGTCATTTAACAAGGAGAAATTAATTGAGAAAATATCCCTGCCTATTATAAAATATAACCTGTTATAAATGATTAGATAACACGGTATTGTTCAATGTCTGTTTTCTCCTGAATGTGTTTCATAAGTTTAATGCTATAAAATTGTTAATGGATGCAGTTATGTTGATCTTGTGTGGAGGATTAATTTTATAATATAATAATCTGTACTTTTTAAACACTACATTTCTATTAGATTATACTTCTGAATCATGAATGACAACACAATCAAATGTTTGTACACTTTTCTCATTTAAATAAAAAATGTCAACAAAAAATAGAATTGGTTCATTCTCAGTGGAATACAAAACACAGAACAATTGTGATGCCTAAATCCCCCATTTTAACACATTTTGAGATTGATTTTAGGATTAAAATCACCGAACAATAGCACAGGTTTGTAGCTGATGAGCCGGTAAAAGACTTTTAATCCCTGCCATACATCAAGCTAACATGTGTTGCTACACAAAGGTCACAGTGACTACATGTAATGATTCCCCACACGTGTTAGTATCTGACTGTCTCAGTACACACACACACACACACACACACACACACACACACACACACACACACACACACACACACACACACACACACACAGTGCAGGAGATGGGGGGCGGAGCCACGTGTCGCGGGAGGAGAAGGGAGGAGAGGGGGAGGAGAGAGGATGACATCATGTTCAGGAAACAAAAGTTAGTGTTCACAGGAACCAAAGCCACTCGACGTGGAGGAGAGAAAGAAAACGCAATTTTAAAAAAAGGAATAGTCTGGCAGACAGAAACCACAACAAGGTTAGTAAAACAGCACAACTATGAGAGAAGTTGAGGAGTTAGAAACATAATGGAGTTGCTCAACACATAAACTTTGTGGTCTGTGTCTAGGAATGGCCTCTGCTAACACTTCCTGGTCTGAGGACAACTTTTCCTGCTCCATCTGTCTGGATGTGTTCAACAGACCAGTTTCCACACGATGTGGACACAACTTCTGCAGAACCTGTATTACAAAGTTCTGGGATGACCAAGTCCAGTACAAATGTCCCGTTTGCAACGAGCTTTTCCACACAAGACCTGATCTACGAGTCAATACCTTCATATCAGAGATGGTGGATCAGTTTAGACGGTCCGTACGAGTCAAAGAGCTGCCTTGTGTTGAACCAGGAGAAGTTCCCTGTGACGTCTGTACTGGGACCCAGCTGAAGGCTGTGAAGTCCTGCCTCATGTGTTTTACCTCTTACTGCCCCACCCACCTGGAGCCACATCAGAGAGTCGCAGGCCTGAAGAGACATCTGCTGGTTGAGCCTATGGACCGTCTGGAAGACAGGTTGTGTAAGAAACACAACCAACTCCTGGAGCTGTTCTGCCAGACTGACCAAGTGTGTGTGTGTCAGTTCTGCACAGAGGCAGACCACAAGTACCATCCTCTTGTACCTCTAAAGGAGGAATATGAAGTGAAGACCGCCCAGCTGGCGAAGATAGAGTCTGAAGTTCAGCAGATGATCCAGGAGAGACAACGAAAGATTGAAGAGATCAACGACACAGTAGACCGCAGCAAAGCAGATGCAGACAGACAGATAGCTGACGGTGTGCAGGTCCTCACTGCTCTGATGAGATGCATTGAAAAGTGGCGAGATGATTTCAACCAAACGGTCAAAGAGAAACTGAAATCCACAGAGAAACAAGCTGAAGGCCTCATCAAAGAGCTGGAGCAGGAAATAGAAGATCTGACCAATAGACGCTCAGAGGTGAAGCAGCTCTCACACACTGAAGACCAACTCCACTTCCTCCAGACCTTCACATCCCTGAAGAATCCTCCAAACACCAGGGACTGGACGAAGGTGGAGGTCTGTCCTCCGCCATACATTGGGAGCTTGAGGAGATCCCTGGATCAGCTGGAGGAGACGCTGAACATGGAGAGGAAGAAGCTGTGTAATGATGCTGAACTGAAGAGGGTCCAGCAGTATGAAGTAGATGTGACTCTGGATCCTGATACAGCGCATCCCCAACTCATCCTGTCTGAGGATGGGAAACAAGTACGTGATGGAGGTGTACGGAAGAAACTCCCAGACAACCGTAAGAGATTTACAAAGCATCTATATGTTCTCACGAGGCAGAGCTTCTCCTCAGGGAGATTTTACTTTGAGGTCCAGGTTAAAAACAAGACTGTATGGCGTGTAGGAGTGGCCAGAGAGTCCATCGGCAGGAAAGGTGACCTCATAGCGACCCCAGGGAACGGCTACTGGAATATTTCCTTCACCAAGGATAAGTTGGTATTCAGTGATAACCCTGCTGTCCGTCTCCCTCTGAGAGCTGAGCTCCAGAAGGTGGGGGTGTTTGTTGATTATGATGAGGGTCTGGTCTCCTTCTATGATGTGGAAGCCAGGGTTCATATCTACTCTGCTACTGGCTGCACCTTTCATGAGCCTCTCTATCCATTCCTGTGTCCAGGTTCCTTTACAGTTAGTAACTCTGCCCCCCTGATCATCTCACCTGTCAATCAAACAGAGTAGGACCTTCCTTTGATTATCATATGAATAAACAACCATAACAACTAACGGTATTTCCTGAATGAGAATCTCTACTATGTGGGATCTGAGGGAACTGCATTAATGTCTTACTGTTCACCATTTGTCATTTAACAAGGAGAAATTAATTGAGAAAATAACCCTGCCTATTATAAAATATAACCTGTTATAAATGATTAGATAACACTGTATTGTTCAATGTCTGTTTTCTCCTGAATGTTTTTCATAAGTTTAATGCTATAAAATTGTTAACGGATGCAGTTATGTTGATCATGTGTGGAGGATTAATTTTATAACATAATAATCTGTAGTTTACATTTCTATTAGTTTATACTTCTGAATCATGAAAAAAAAATAGAATTGGTTAATTCTCAGTGGAATACAAAAAAATGAAAGTTGTGATGCCTAAATCCCCCATTTTAACACATTTTGAGATTGATTTTAGGATTAAAATCACCGAACAATAGCACAGGTTTGTAGCTGATGAGCCAGTAAAAGACTTTTAATCCCTGCCATACATCAAGCTAACATGTGTTGCTACACAAAGGTCACAGTGACTACATGTAATGATTCCCCACACGTTTCATGTTTTAAAAAGTGAATTGTAATTTCCAATCTGTGCTCTTCTGGCTCTGCAAGTCATGCTGTTGTTATTATCCGGCTACAGTCAGCGAGGACATTTCTACTCTCCATTGATCCCATGTTGCCTCATGACTTTACTCTCCAAGCTAACATTATGGAGGTCAGAAAACATGGCGTCGTGTATAGAGGTGTCCTCATCTCTTACCAGGACACTGACTCTCCTCTCCTCCTCTCCACGACTGAACGGCTCGTTTTATTGTGTCAGTGGTTTTAAAAAGCCCCTGATGGTCAGTGCGTCCGTCTCTGTGCTCACCATAGGCTGCAGTAGGGACTAGGGTTGTGCCGGCTGACTGACGTCACCATGGAGAGCCGCCATCGTGATGCCACGCCCCCCTCGTCCGACACACACTCATCCTATAGTCTCTTCTATAGTTATTACCTAAAAACGTTGCAGGGATTGCTCTGTAAATGAATTAAAAATATAACTAATGGTCCATATAAAGTGCTGTAAGTTAACTAGGGCTGCCCCCTAATAGTCGGCTTAGTCGATCGACGGAGGCTTAGTCGAATACGTTTTCATTAGTCGAGCAAAAAGTAAAACATCAAAATAACGAGGCATGAGCATCGCAAACTGAATACATCCGTGGTCACAACAAGCCGTGATTTAACTCATCGCTGCAGAAATACTGACCAATACACCTGGGCAGGTAGACACCTGGGCAGGTAGACACCTAGGCAGGTAGACACCGCTTTTGTATTTTTTAAGACAGGACGATAATCGCACATTTCTCGTAACTACGCCGTGAAGGTTAACCCTCCCGGACTCCGCTATTAACATGAACCGCTCCGCCGGAGGAGCCGCACGTCCACACGCACCGGACACCAAAATACCAACAAACATGTTTTCCATGTGCTTGCTTTTAAATAAAGTTGTGTGTAGTTATATGGTTAAATACGATTATTAAAAGTGTTCATGTCTCCTTCCTGGTCCAGAACCACTTGGTCCATGCCGTTAATAGGCGCCCCCCCCCGACGACGATATCATCGTCCATCACGATGTTTTACTGTAAACATCGTCAACTGCCAATTTAAGGGACATCGCCCAACCCCAGTAGGGAGGCTGTAGCCGACTAACAGACAAACCACCGTCAGTAAACCGCGGGGAGAGACGGCGAGACCGCAAGCCGTTTCACTTTCAGTCAGGAGGAGACACAGCGTCGGTTAAACCGTCGGTTAAACCCGGAGCGCTACTGACGGACCGACCGCTACTTTCTAGTCAAGCGGACCGCGCATGCGCACCGGGGCGAGTTCCCACCGCGAGCTCGGCGCCAGTGAAACAACTCTTTAGTCTCTTTCTTTATTTGTAAAAGTATCGTCACCACTAATCACCACCACGTCTCTCGTTGTGCACACACACACACACACGCGCACGCACGCACGCACACACACACACACACACACACACACACACACACACACACACACACACAGTACATGAGATGGGGGGCGGAGCCACGTGTCGCGGGAGGAGAAGGGAGGAGAGGGGGAGGAGAGGGGATGACGTCATTTTCAGGAAACGAAAGTTAGTGTTCACAGGAACCAAAGCCACTCGACGTGGAGGAGAGAAAGAAAACGCATTTTGGAAAAAAGAAATAGTCTGCCAGACAGAAACCACAACAAGGTGAGTAAAACAGCACAACTATGAGAGAAGTTGAGGAGTTAGAAACATAATGGAGTTGCTCAACACGTAAACCTTGTGGTCTGTGTCTAGGAATGGCCTCTGCTAACACTTCCTGGTCTGAGGACAACTTTTCCTGCTCCATCTGTCTGGATGTGTTCAACAGCCCAGTTTCCACACCTTGTGGACACAACTTCTGCAGAACCTGCATTACAAAGTTCTGGGATGACAAAGTCCAGTACAAATGTCCCGTTTGCAACGAGCTTTTCCACACAAGACCTGATCTACGAATCAATACCTTCATATCAGAGATGGTGGATCAGTTTAGACGGTCCGTACGAGTCAAACAGCTGCCTTATGTTGAACCAGCAGAAGTTCCCTGTGACGTCTGTACTGGGACCCAGCTGAAGGCTGTGAAGTCCTGCCTCATGTGTTTTACCTCTTACTGCCACACCCACCTGGAGCCACATCAGAGAGTCGCAGGCCTGAAGAGACATCTGCTGGTGGAGCCTATGGACCGTCTGGAAGACAGGTTGTGTAAGAAACACGACCGACTTCTGGAGCTGTTCTGCCAGACTGACCAGGTGTGTGTGTGTCAGTTCTGCACAGAGGCAGACCACAGGTCCCATCCTGTTGTACCTCTAAAAAAGGAATATGAAATGAAGACCGCCCAGCTGGCGAAGATAGCGTCTAAAGTTCAGCAGATGATCCAGGAGAGACAACGAAAGATTAAAGAGATCAAAGACAAAGTAGACCGCAGCAAAGCAGACGCAGACAGACAGATAGCCGACGGTGTGCAGGTCCTCGCTGCTCTGATGCGCTCCATTGAAAAGTGGCGAGATGATTTCAACCAAACGGTCAAAGAGAAACTGAAATCCACAGAGAAACAAGCTGAAGGTCTCATCAAAGAGCTGGAGCAGGAAATAGAAGATCTGACCAATAGACGCTCAGAGGTGAAGCAGCTCTCACACACTGAAGACCACCTCCACTTCCTCCAGACCTTCAGATCCCTGAAGAATTCTCCACACACCAGGGACTGGACGAAGGTGGAGGTCCGTCCTCCGCCATACATTGGGAGCATAAGGAGATCCCTGGATCAGCTGGAGGAGACACTGAACATGGAGAGGAAGAAGCTGTGTGATGATGTTGAACTGAAGAGGGTCCAGCAGTATGAAGTAGATGTGACTCTGGATCCTGTTACAGCTAATCCCTATCTCATCCTGTCTGAGGATGGGAAACAAGTACGTGATGGAGAAATACGGAAGAAACTCCCAGACAACCGTGAGAGATTTTCAAAGCGTACATATGTTCTCACGAGGCAGAGCTTCTCCTCAGGGAGATTTTACTTTGAGGTCCAGGTTAAAAACAAGACTCAATGGCGTTTAGGAGTGGCCAGAGAGTCCATCGGCAGGAAAGGTGACCTCATAGTGACCCCAGAGAAAGGCTACTGGAATATTGTCTTCACCAATGATGAGTTGGTATTCAGTGATAACCCTGATGTTCGTCTCCCTCTGGGAGCTGAGCTCCAGAGGGTGGGGGTGTTTGTTGATTATGATGAGGGTCTGGTCTCCTTCTATGATGTGGAAGCCAGGGTTCATATCTACTCTGCTACTGGCTGCACCTTTCGTGAGCCTCTCTATCCATTCCTCTGTCCAGGTTTACATAATTATAAAGGTAGTAACTCTGCCCCACTGATCATCTCACCTGTCAATCAAACAGAGTAGGACCTTCCTTTGATGATCATATGAATAAACAACCATAACAACTAATGGTATTTCCTGAATGAGAATCTCTACTATGTGGGATCTGACGGAACTGCATTAATGTCTTACTGTTCACCATTTGTCATTTAACAAGGAGAAATTAATTAAGAAAATATCCCTGCCTATTATAAAATATAACCCGTGATAAATGATTAGATAACACTGTATTGTTCAATGTCTGTTTTCTCCTGAATGTTTTTCATAAGTTTAATGCTATAAAATTGTTAACGGATGCAGTTATGTTGATCATGTGTGGAGGATTAATTTCATAACATAATAATCTGTACTTTTTAAACACTACATTTCTATTAGTTTATACTTCTGAATCATGAATGACAACACAATCAAATGTTTGTACACTTTTCTGATTTCAATAAAAAATGGCACAAAAAAAAAGAATTGGTTCATTTTCAGTGGAATACAAAAAAAGAAAAATTGTGATGCCTAAATCCCCCATTTTAACACATTTTGAGATTGATTTTAGGATTAAAATCACCGAACAATAGCACAGGTTTGTAGCTGATGAGCCGGTAAAATACTTTTAATCCCTGCCATACATCAAGCTAACATGTGTTGCTACACAAAGGTCACAGTGACTACATGTAATGATTCCCCACACGTGTTAGTATCTGACTGTCTCAGTACACACACACACACACACACACACACACAGTGCAGGAGATGGGGGGCGGAGCCACGTGTCGCGGGAGGAGAAGGGAGGAGAGGGGGAGGAGAGAGGATGACGTCATGTTCAGGAAACAAAAGTTATTGTTCACAGGAACCAAAGCCACTCGGCGTGGAGGAGAGAAAGAAAACACATTTTGGAAATAAGAAATTGTCTGGCAGACAGAAACCACAACAAGGTGAGTAAAACAGCACAACTATGAGAGAAGCTGAGGAGTTAGAAACATAATGGAGTTGCTCAACACGTAAACCTTGTGGTCTGTGTCTAGGAATGGCCTCTGCTAACACTTCCTGGTCTGAGGACAACTTTTCCTGCTCCATCTGTCTGGATGTGTTCAACAGCCCAGTTTCCACACCTTGTGGACACAACTTCTGCAGAACCTGTATTACAAAGTTCTGGGATGACCAAGTCCAGTACAAATGTCCCGTTTGCAACGAGCTTTTCCACACAAGACCTGATCTACGAGTCAATACCTTCATATCAGAGATGGTGGATCAGTTTAGACCGTCCGTACGAGTCAAAGAGCTGCCTTGTGTTGAACCAGCAGAAGTTCCCTGTGACGTCTGTACTGGGACCCAGCTGAATGCTGTGAAGTCCTGCCTAGTTTGTCTTATCTCTTACTGCCACACCCACCTGGAGCCACATCAGAGAGTCGCAGGCCTGAAGAGACATCTGCTGGTCGAGCCTATGGACCGTCTGGAAGACAGGATGTGTAAGAAACACGACCGAATCCTGGAGCTGTTCTGCCAGACTGACCAGGTGTGTGTGTGTCAGTTCTGCACAGAGGCAGACCACAGGTCCCATCCTGTTGTACCTCTAAAGGAGGAATATAACGTGAAGACCGCCCAGCTGGGGAAGATAGAGTCTAAAGTTCAGCAGATGATCCAGGAGAGACAACGAAAGATTAAAGAGATCAACGACACAGTGGACCGCAGCAAAGCAGACGCAGACAGACAGATAGCCGACAGTGTGCAGGTCCTCACTGCTCTGATGAGCTCCATTGAAAAGTGGCGGGATGATTTCAACCAAACGGTCAAAGAGAAACTGAAATCCACAGAGAAACAAGCTGAAGGTCTCATCAAAGAGCTGGAGCAGGAAATAGAAGATCTGACCAATAGACGCTCAGAGGTGAAGCAGCTCTCACACACTGAAGACCACCTCCACTTCCTCCAGACCTTCACATCCCTGAAGAATCCTCCACACACCAGGGACTGGACGACGGTGGAGGTCCGCCCTCCGCCATACATTGGGAGCTTGAGGAGATCCCTGGATCAGATGGAGGAGACGCTGAACATGGAGAGGAAGAAGCTGTGTGATGATGCTGAACTGAAGAGGGTCCAGCAGTATGAAGTAGATGTGACTCTGGATCCTGATACTGCTAATCCTGATCTCAACCTGTCTGAGGATGGGAAACAAGTACATGATGGAGGAGTATGGAAGAAACTCCCAGACAACCGTAAGAGATTTACACAGAGATTATCTGTACTCACGAGGCAGAGCTTCTCCTCAGGGAGATTTTACTTTGAGGTCCAGGTTAAAAACAAGACTGAATGGCGTTTAGGAGTGGCCAGAGAGTCCATCCGCAGGAAAGGTCACCTCATAGTGACCCCAGAGAAAGGCTACTGGAATATTCACTTCACCAAGGATCAGTTGGTGTTTAATGATGACCCTGATGTCCTTCTCCCTCTGAGAGCTGAGCTCCAGAAGGTGGGGGTGTTTGTTGATTATGATGAGGGTCTGGTCTCCTTCTATGATGTGGAAGCCAGGGTTCATATCTACT
>JAOPHQ010004440.1:0-26878 GCA_030340625.1 Merluccius polli
GACTATACTTGGTATTATAGACTATACTTGGTATTATAGACTATACTTGGTATTATAGACTAATTGGTATTATATACTATACTTGGTATTATAGACTATAATTGGTATTATAGACTATACTTGGTATTATAGACTATACTTGGTATTATAGACTATACTTGGTATTATAGACTATACTTGGTATTATAGACTATAATTGGTATTATATACTATACTTGGTATTATATACTATACTTGGTATTATAGACTATAATTGGTATTATAGACTATACTTGGTATTTATAGACTATAATTGGTATTATAGACTATACTTGGTATTATAGACTATAATTTGGTATTATATACTATACTTGGTATTATAGACTATACTTGGTGTTATTGAATAGGACTATACCTTGGTATTATATACTATACTTGGTATTATAGACTATACTTGGTATTATAGACTTATACTTGGTAATATAGACTATACTTGGTATTATAGACTACTACTTGGTATTATAGACTATAATTGGAATTGTAGACTATACTTGGTATTATAGACTATACTTTGGTATTATAGACTATACTTGGTATTATAGACTATAATTGGTATTATAGACTATACTTGGTATTATAGACTATAATTGGTATTATAGACTATACTTGGTTATTGTAGACTATACTTGGTATTGTAGACTATAATTGGAATTGTAGACTATACTTGGTATTATAGACTATACTTGGTATTATAGATTATACTTGGTATTATTAGACTATACTTGGTATTATAGACTAGGCTATACTCATTTAAAGATGCAGTTGGGGCAATATATGAACTGTGAGGAACTGAAGATCCACACCATCTTTCCATGTCCCCCTTTTCTTTGTTAAATGTGCAATTGTTGAAGTAAATAAAACACACGTCTTGCACTAATCAAATTAATTCCCTTTAACCTACTTGCAAAATGTACATTACATGCATTCTGTAAATCTAAAACATACTGCCAAAAAGGTTGGAGTAGCTTTCGAAAGTCCGTATCAGTCCAAGGCTGTGCAGTTTTGCTCCTACCATGGACCAATACATTTCCTGTGAAAGGAGGCTTCATTTCCTCCAACCCCCCCCCCCCCCCCCCCCCCCTTATCCTTGACAGCGTAATAACATACACACACACATACGCACACACACACACTAACTAATTGGGCTTTCACAATGCTATAAAGAACACTTCATGCGCTGTGAATACAGCAGAACACTTGGAGTCTGTTGGTTGAAAACCAAGGTTGCATGATGAATGGTGAGAGTAGTGCCTGGAGTTGCACCCACACATTCTGATTCAAATCCTATAGACTCTCCCATTTTTGCGCACCATGTTTGTGTGTAAAAATATTTGATTTGCCCATCCCAGAAGAGATTTGTTTTTTTTTTTCATGCACGATTGTGTTTACCCGTGTTTTTCTACCTTTTATTTCAATCTTAAATGCTCTTAAAATGTAATATGCTAGGTGAATCAAATAATGACAATGACTGATTTGATATTTTGGATAATGGATAGATTGTCAGCCACTGGAAAGTACATGAGCAGTGAGCAACTAAAAGCACATATTATCCTCATCTTTTTATAACCTTTTTTTATTTAGTCAAAACCTAATTTACGTTAACCTGAATTCTCTCTAAGCCATTGATATGTGCTTACAGGACACAGGTGTTAACTACTTCTGGGTTAAATATATAGCAAAGGAGATGGGCAGATTGTATCGCGCCCTGCCTGGCTCCACCCGACTCTGTTCACACACAGGGAGAGATAGAGAGAGAGAGAAAGGGAGAGAGAGAGAAAGGGAGGGAGAGAGGGAGGCAGGCAGGGCTGTGCTGTGCTGCTGCTGCTGCTGCTGGAGAGTGCTTGACAATCCTAGGACTTGTAGCGGTACTGAGTGGCTAAAAGAGGAGCTAGGTGGCGTTTCCCTTGTCCGCACGCATGCAGTCTAACACCCGGAGCCGCCTTTTTGAGTTCTTATCACATGGCTTGGTGAGTCACCAGGAGATTTAGCGTTGTATACATTTGACAGGATCGCCATGCAGTTGCATAGACATGTTTGTTAATGTTTGCAATTTGCTATAAAATGTAGGGTAAATGTAGATTTTATTTATACTTTTTTTATTTATATAAATGGAAGAATTGAATAGAAATGGCACCTCGCTTTTGGTCAAAGATTAATATTATTTGCGGGTTTTTCCAATTCTAAATGTTATATATGCATATAGTATAAACTTACTGTTAAGTTTGTTAACAAGTTTACACTGAATGCTTGTGATATAATTTATTTTTCAGAGCTTACATGTGTATACAATACATATGCCAGCAAACCCTACTAAATTCACATTACTCACGATTATAATGGGCCACATTGTGAAGAGATGGTGTGAAAATCAAAGCACTGAAGAGCTTTGATTTATTTCATTTGTCCTCAACTCTTCAGCACACGCTGTCCTTGGAAAATTAATATTTGCTTCACTGAATTGAAATACTGGGCTCTTAGCGTTCATTTTTATTCTCCCTCACCCAATTACTGCACCTAGATTTTTCTTTAGAGACTGCTGAAATGTTGGGTGATCTCACAGATGCAAGGGCAAGGTTTTCTTGTCATTTAGGTACCTCCTCCTCACTGTAATGTAAAAAGGAATGCCCCATTCAGTACCATAAGTGCAAGAAACAATTGACATTTTTGACTTAATACAATTACGTATTTATGGTGGTCACCTTGGGTTAAGAACCAGACAAATAATTCTTATCCACCACAACAATAAACCCTTACAGGAGTAAATTGCCGGTGCTGGCTGTCATTGGTAAACTCACTCCAACTCAACTGCAGTACTTCACTGTAAGCGCTACTCCATAGCAACTCTGTTGGTCAGTGGTGAACTTTAACCTCTTGTCTTAACTCCACAGAGGCCTGGTATGCCCCCATCCAGTCGGATGACCCCGCAGGGCCCTGCCATGGGGCCCCCGGGATATGGGAACAGTCCCGTGTCGCGGCCCGGCATTCCCGGTGGCATGGACCCGTCTCGGAAGCGCCCCGCTCCCCAGCAGATCCAACAGGTGCAGCAGCAGAACCGCAACCAGCAGTAAGTATTGCCCAAGGCGGAGAGCGGTCTAGTCACAAGCCTACATGTTTGGGTTTCAAGCTAATGAGTAAACGAGTTGTGTGTTCTTTAGTTTTCTTATAATGTATTTTATTTGTCATTTATTTACCACATTTATTAATAATTAATAGGATGCAAACTAAATGCCTGACAGTCTTCCTACAAATCAACACTGGCTAACCTCATTTAACCAGAACCATTTCTTAATCTTGTTTTTTCCACAGCACAAAAAAGAAGAAGATGGCTGATAAAATTCTACCTCAAAGGGTATGTATGAACTCCACTGAAAAAGGGAGCTCTCATTAAGTTTTCATTTTTAATGAATGTTATTTCAGACTGATAAAATTGTGTAGTTTTTTTTTTCCATTATGAAGGCGTGCTCGTGAGGTTCTTGTTAATTGGATTTGAAGCGCTTGTTTAATTTCTACAGACTCCAAAGTAATCCCTCTATCATAAAGATGCTAGTGCCATGACCCCCGGCACCTTAAGCTCGTTATGAATGTCTCAGCTTCTTCTGTTGTTGCGTCCACTGGGCCATGCTTCAGATAAAGGGCACCTTCTAGATATACTCGCAGTATTACACCGATGCTTTATTGAAGCGGTGACCGTTTTCATAATTAATTTAATGATAATGACGTCTTTGGGTCCACTAATGTCCTCTTGTTTGTCTGCGTGTGTTCTGTCTCAGATCCGAGAATTGGTGCCAGAGTCTCAGGCCTACATGGATCTGCTTGCCTTCGAGAGGAAGCTGGACCAGACCATCATGCGTAAGAGGCTAGACATCCAGGAGGCACTCAAGAGGCCCATTAAGGTACTCCATTCAAATGATGTGCAGCATTCCTGTCCTCTAGGGCTGCCACGATTGGTCGATTGACAGAAATTTAAAAATCAAATTCAAATGTTTGTACAAATACCAAACATTTGCTGCTTGAAGCTTCAAAAATTCAAATGTTTGGTTCATGGATCGTTATAAAATGAATACTAGAGTTTGGCTTGTTTGCTTGTCAGATAAAGCAAGCAAATGTAATTTAATCACTTTGGACTTTGGTAACTTGTGATGGCATTTGCTATTATTGACATTTTCTCGACTAAATGATGAATAGAAAAAAAGCTTGTTCAATTAATCGACTATGAAAATAGTCGTTCATTGCAGCCCCAGTGTCCACAAATCTCAACACAAACCATTTTTAAGTTATTTGGATGGTTTTGCTTCTTCAATGCTATTACGATCCCTTGCTTAAATTGCTACCCTCTATTTTAGTTAAATGGAAATTTAACTTTTTATTATATCCCTTATACCACAGCATTGTCATTCCAGCCTTTCAACAGCTCCGAATCAATTTGAAACGGACAAATCCGACATTAACAATAACGGTCGAATAAAACTATCGACCAGATGTTGCTTGACAATTCAAAAACGATATGCTCAAAGTGCAATGGAAAAATATGGAAATTTCAGCTATTTAAGTTGATAATAACCCCAAAATATTATAAATGAAAGTAGCTAATATCTATTCACACTTGGCAACTGGTGGTGTTAGCAGAATAAACCACTCTGGGCTGTTGCTTTTTTTTCTCGCTGCATTTCTGCCGAGATATGAATCGCGGAGGCATGCCATGCTCTATGGAAGCGGATCGACAAAATACATCTAAACAACCGCGTTCATTTGTTATCACGCCTATTGATTTATCTTGGGTGTTTATCTAGATTTAAACTTCCTAAGCTAGACATTTCCTAACTGTTTTACCTCTCCCACATTGACTGCCTGAAATTTGTATTGCTATTTGATAAAAGGCATGGCGAGACCTGTGCTAGATTATGTGATGAAATGATAACAGAATTGTTTTTTAAATGGCAAGTCGCCGTGACCAATATCCATCCATACACTCTCAGTGCCAGTAAGAAGCTTTGGACCATCACCACCACTTGCTTCTTTGTTCCAAGCCTAATGATTCAATTTTGCCCTTTCTTTTCAGCAAAAGAGAAAGCTCCGCATTTTCATATCCAATACATTCAACCCTGCCAAGCCTGACGCTGAAGACGGCGAGGGCACTGTGGCCTCTTGGGAGCTACGCGTCGAAGGGCGGCTGCTGGAAGACGTAAGACTTTCTTTTATGCTCCCCATTGATCTGTTCTTGAGCAATCCAGATGTAAAAGCTAAGATGTAGTTGTTTTTTATTTTGCACACGTCGACATCAAAACCAATCACGGCTCTCATGAAACCCAAGGGCTGGTGGGACCTCAAACCCACGTACACCGTACAGGAGTCCCAGTAGTTCATTGTGGTTGTTGTTGTTTTTTCTCCAGACGGCTGTGTCCAAGTATGAAGCTACCAAGCAGAAGAGAAAGTTCTCCTCCTTCTTCAAGTCTCTGGTGATCGAGCTGGACAAGGACCTGTATGGTCCCGATAACCACCTGGTTGAAGTAAGACCACCCCACCTTCATTTCATGAATGTGTTAAACTTAATTTTTTCGACATCTGCTGCTTGATCCTTCAGAAATTCAAATGCTTGGTTCATGAATTATAATAAAATGATAAGTTTAATCATTTATTTTTTCTTGGCTGCTTGTCAGATAAAGCAAACACATTTAAGACATCACTTTGGGCTCTGGTAACTTGTGATGGTGTTTGCTATTTATGACATTTTCTAGACTAAACATCGAAAAAGATATCGTTAGATTAAAGGACCATGAAATAAATTGTTAGTTGCAGCCCTACTTAGTTTACTTACTATAGTACCCATCTATAGTTGTGTAATTGTACTCTATTATTACTCTACTAATGGTTGTGTTTTTGTAGTGGCACAGGACGGCCACCACTCAGGAGACGGATGGTTTCCAGGTGAAGAGACCAGGAGACGTGGGCGTCCGCTGCACTGTGCTGCTCATGCTGGACTACCAGGTGATGTACCAGGATCTCATGTCTTTATGTCAATACTATTTTAGAATGCATTTACATTTAGGGCATTTAGCAGATGATTTTGTCCAAAGCGACTTAACAATACGTACATTTGTCAACTACACTAATATATCGCTGTCGGTACAGCAAGGTAGTCGATGGAACAAGTTTGCACCATAATTGCTAGGTTTAGCTGTCCTTTCTGGTATAAAGTAGCGATGGGAGTTTCAAGCAAAAATACTATTCGATATTTGCTGTAACTATTGGACCATTCCAAGATCACAGTTTTATACAGTCTGTGTGCGTTACATTAACACCGGAGCTCCACTGGCCATGCAATTTTTTACCGGGATGAACACTTCTGAACAGCGATTTGAATGTTATATCTATTGGGAATGTTTTGAAACGATGGCTCTATAGAGAGGAGTGCTGCTGCCCTGGCAGGTAAGGTGGTTTTCCAATTTATTTTTGTACTTTGCGGTACAAATTATACCCTTTTAATGGTTACGGTATGGTATGGTTACCAGTTTTTTCAATATAGCGTGATAAAATTCCCGACGGTTATCATACTGTGTCAAATTTTAATGATCTCACCTACCTTGGTTTTATTATCACTTCAACGGTGCGGTGAGGTTGCAGATTACCACCAACTGAATACCCCCCCTCACCTCTCCCTTTCCGACGACGTAGGAGAAGCTGCTGTGGCCTGTAAGGTGCCAACAGGTGCTAGGAGTGCAATAATTACCAGAAAACTGTAATACGCAATTTTGTTTTTTGTTTAAGTCTGCGATAGTTTCACCAGTGTACACATATGGAAAGTCACCTGTGTACAGTATGTGTTACAGTCACACTGGAGCTCCACTGACCACGCAGTTTTTTTTACCTGCTTTTTCCTGTTGTCGAGCTAGCGGGATACACTTTAACGGAGCGTGAATATCTGTTGAATATCCAATATCTTTCTAACTAAAAAAAAACACGTTCAGATGCCATGAACTGCTCTAGAGATGTGTGACTTTTATAATGCACCACAGTAGTGCTATGCTGCTATTAATGGCACATTAAGTTTAGAAGGTGGATACACTACAATGTACTGTTATACTATACAATATACTGTTGTGCCACTAGCTCAACAGACACTGTTGTGTCTGTACAAAAGACACACTTTTGTATTTTATAAGCCGAGATGTTGGTCTAATAAACTGTTTTGTTATAATTTAACGACTACTCAAAAATCATGACCCAGCCCTAGTATAAAGCATGAATAGCTAGGTTAAGATGCTATATGATGCTATTAAATTGCCTATTTAATTGCCAAGATGTACAAACCTGCGTAAGTGGTTTAGGGTTACAGTGCGGCGGAGAGAGAAAAAGACGCCTGATAACCAAGGTAGAGAACGGCAATCGGAGAGAGCGAGCAGTTGTTTAAGATCCCCTCGTGAAAAAACATGAAATAAACCGACCGTGACTTACCTGAATCATTATTATTTTATTTTATTTTTTCTGTGATTGAATCCAAAGAACCTGCTTTGACTGAATAGTTTTGCAGTAGGCCTTGACAGTTGAAATTTGAATACATATAGAAAATGCAAATTGTGCCTGCAGGCTGAAGAAGAGTTTGTCATGTCTAACAATTTAGAGCGAAAACATGTCTGAGCCCATCGTCTCTGATCCCTTACGTCTCTGTAAATATCCTAGTCTCTTTTGGAAGGTCACCGGCAAACATTAAAAAAAGGTCGAAGTTTGAACTACAAACAAGGCCAGTACAATCTGGTGTTGGGTGTTTTTGCATATTGCTGCGGGCAACACCGTGTTGAGACGGGCCTGGGGGGGAAACGGGCTCCGCCAGTACTGAGCAGTCTGTTTTTGAAGATCGTCACGCGTGTCAAATTCGCACCCATTGAAGCGTTGAGTGCTCGCTCCAATTTTATGAATGTTTTTTTTTGGAGGTGTTGCGTCTACATGCTGCACTGCTGAAGTGTTTCAATTTGTCTCATGTTGTCTTGTCTCCCTTCCCTGTGTGGTCCCCTCGCAGCCCCCGCAGTTCAAGTTGGACCCCAGACTGGCTCGCATGCTGGGGATTCACACCCAGACCAGGCCTGTCATCATCCAGGCCCTCTGGCAGTATGTCAAGACCCACAAGCTCCAGGACCCCCACGAGCGCGAGTTCATCAACTGTGACAAGTACCTGCAGCAGGTCAGGAGGAATTATCTTGATAACAGGGTACCCACGGAGGTATTTAAAGTATTAAAGTCTTCAATTCAAAAAATGTCAATCTAAGGCCTTTAAAGGCATGAACAACTCTTAAATATAAATTGCATAGGTCTTAAATATGTTTTGCTACTGTTGGGAGAGGAAAAAAAGAATAAACCTCAGACCAATAAATGTGAAACGTTTGAAATGGATATTTATTTGCCTCCTGGGGCTTGCAGGAGTTGTGTTGGCCACTGCATTGGCGCTATGACTTCATGCGCATGCTGCAGGATACTTTTGTTGTCAGACAAGCAGCTGCCATTTACCTAGTGGTAAAAAGTCTTGAATTTAACTGGTTAAAACCTGCAGATACCCTGGCTATGAAATGCAATAAAGCCATATGGGTTTAGTCAACTGCAGGTCTTGGAGAAGGGAGCTCACTCTAAATGTACTATTTACAAGAATTCCTCGTCATTTCTTGTTTTTATTTGGTCATTTCGAGATGTCTATTAAATCGTACACCAAAATGCTTTCAATTGTGCCCTCCAGTCGTTGCCGGCTGCGTTGTGTGCTGCTTTTAGCATGACACACACAAACACACACACACACACACACACACGTGGGAGTTCCTAAGGCTTTTTTGGGGCGGGTTCTTTTTCACTTATTGGCATTGTATTGGCATGATACTAATATTGTCACATCGCAGTTTTGTAATCTAAAATAGGACGAGATGTCTGTTTCCACAATTTGAACACTGTAGTTTAATTATTAGTTTAAAAAATCCACTCCCAAATCCCTCTATTGCTCAGGTCCTGTAGCCCGGCCCACCTGCTATGAGAAACCTAGACTTGTTTTGTCTTGTAGATCTTTGAGACTCAGCGCATGAAGTTCTCCGAGATCCCACAGCGCCTGCATGCCCTCCTGATGCCCCCAGAGCCAATCATCATCAACCATGTGATCAGGTGACTATAGCCACATTTCTTTTGAATGTGGTGTATGTGTAGGGCAGAAATTCACTGGGAGTTTGAGGTTCTTTTTACGTGACAAAATGTATTATAAACATATGTAAATATCACCCCATTACCTTTGATGCCATAGACCTTCAAACATACTTTGATATAAAATGACATCAGCCTTGTAAACAACATATCCAAGATCATTTCAGATTTCGAAGTTGGTGTTCAAACACCTTTTTTTTTAAAAATTTGTTTACATTTGTGTTTCTGAATGGAAAATTCTTGAGATTCTTTAGGGCTTTTCAGACAGGTCTGTAGTATGCAGCTTGGCTGTTTCTCTCCAGCAGGTTACCCTTTGCACTGCAAAGGGTAACCATAGCAACGAGTCCGCAACCACAACAGAAACCAGTTTGCATTCAGTATTTTGACTTTATTTCTCAAATCCAATTAAATGAATTGGAATTGAAAGGCATTTGTAACATCTGGAGATGTGGGAAGGTCTGAATTAAACTTTTTTTAAATGGCATAAGTCACATTAATGCTTGGTTTGTCCGATTGTTAGTTGAGGAGGCCACCCTGCCCCGTGCTGTCAGAAGTTCAACAATAGAGCAAGAGGATTAAAGGGGTGTTTTGAGGCTGCTCCAAATCCTTTCCATGCTCGCCTCCATTAGAGTAGTGCAGATTTATTCTTCTAACCCCCACTTTAAAAAGCTTGTTTTTGTTTCACAACCTTCTACCGTCTACCTTCTGTCTAACACTGAGTTCTGGCCTTGATGTCTGTTATTTTGTTTCCCTCCAAGCGTGGACCCGAATGACCAAAAGAAGACGGCCTGCTATGACATCGACGTGGAGGTGGACGACACGCTGAAGACTCAGATGAACTCCTTCCTGCTGTCTACTGCCAGCCAGCAGGAGATCGCAGGCCTAGACAACAAGGTACGCACCGTGAGGCCGACGGCGAACCAGGAGCCTTTCATCCGGCGGTCCAGTTGTCGTCTACCAAGCCGCTGGAAGCCAGTTACTTAGCCAGAGCACAGCAGCTAGTAGCTAACACAGTAGCTATAGCACCACAACCCTCCACTTGAATCCTGTCAGTGGCATGTGACAGAGTAAAAGCCCTGAGACCCACACCATGTCAAAGTAATCTGTGCCCCCCCCCCCCCCCCTCTCTCTCTCTCCATTTGTGAAATTGCACCCCAGCGTTGATTCAAATGGTTGGCCATTCATGAAGTCGGCCAGTGTCAACTTAACCAGACGCTCTGTAATCACATTGTTGGGGCCTCCCAGACAGGACACAACAAAAGTCAACTGGCGAGGCTTGTTTTTTAGTTTGGAGGCACCCGGGTGTCTCAATGCTGGCTTGTAATTGGTATGTCTGTGTTTAGACGGATGCTAATGCATCAATATATTGATGTATTTCTACATGCAAATATTAGCGCTGGCTCATTTACACATTCAGTTATTCCTCCATTGTTCGTTAGCTGGGAAAGCACTTCATATTAGCATAACCATAGCAATTACCTGCGGACTCTAGGTACGTTTTTACATGTATTGACGCTAATGAAACGGGCGAGGGATGTGGGGGGGGGGGGGGGATGAGCGAATAATCAATTATGCGGATTTGGCGATGGGGTCAGAAATAAACACCTTGCTGGTGCCGAATGTGTTAGAAATGTTCCTATTTCTAGGGATGGGCATTTTGAAGGCATATCAATAGTTGAATATTTGATAAAAAACAATTTCGAGTAACTGAATAACCAAACTACTAGAATAGAATAAAGAAATAGAATAGAAAAAAGAAAAAGGGTAGCGCACTCATAATGTAGCCTCCATGATCTGGCCTTCACTAAACCAATGTATTCGTTTTCCATCTACTAGTCAAACACATAATACACATCAAATCCAATTTGTTCAATTTGTTGAGCATTTCAGAAGGAAACAAACACTAGAAATCAGTATGCTGAATCCATGCAGTTGAAACGAAACCATCCTCTTTGACAACAATATAAATGAGCAGTATTGCATACTGAAGGCACAAACTAGATTAGATTAAAGTCAATAACTGAAGCACAACAGCAAAAACAAGTACTGGTGGGCTTGGATATCAACAGAACTCCACTTGCAGCGCATGGACCCGCCTCGCATTACGCATGATGCGCATATAACAGAACAACATCAACAAAAATATATTATGTGTAAGACGGAAATATGTCTAAAACATTTCCAGTTAACATAACACACAAGCAATGCAAGGCTCACTGAAATTATATTAGTGTGCGGTGCGCTGCTTGCAAGTTTAAACTACAGGAAGCGGAAAGGCACAAAATGCATCCAATGTATTTCAATTGTGGTTTTTTTCTTCTTCTTTTTCGACTTTAAAGATAAATTCATAATATTTAATTAACTTTTAGGCAAAACTCCGCTACAGCTAAAGTCGAATACCCACGACGTCATTTCGAATAATCGAATATATTCGAATAACCTTGCCCATCCCTACTAACCCGCCCACCCCGCCCCGCCCCGGCTGAGTTTACAGTATGGCGTTCATTTCCATGGCGTTAACCTTGTCTCTCTCTCTCTGTCTCTCTCTCTCTCTCTCTCTCTCTCCCTCCCTCAGATCCACGAGACCATCGAGACCATTAACCAGCTGAAGACCCAGAGGGAGTTCATGCTGAGCTTCGCCAGGGACCCCCAGGGCTTCATCAACGACTGGCTGCAGTCGCAGTGCAGGGACCTCAAGGTGACGACGCGCTGGCGCTCGGCGCATAACGGCTGTTTATTATTATTATTATTATCGTCACACGGCGGTTACCAAGCGCTCAGCGCAGATACAACAACGCCTTGTTTCACCGTTGTAAAACAAGGCCGTTACATGGTCCGTGTACCGTTACATGGTCTCATAGGAAGTCATTTATTATGGGAAGACCATACCTTCAGGTATAGTTTAGTTTGGACCTTCAGGTATAGTTTAGTTTGGACCTTCAGGTATAGTTTAGTTTGGACCTTCAGGTATAGTTTAGTTTGGACCGTCAGGTATAGTTTAGTTTGGACCTTCAGATATAGTTTAGTTTGGACCTTCAGGTATAGTTTAGTTTGGACCTTCAGGTATAGTTTAGTTAAGACCTTCAGGTATAGTTTAGTTTGGACCTTCAGGTATAGTTTAGTTAAGACCTTCAGGTATAGTTTAGTTTGGACCTTCAGGTATAGTTTAGTTTGGACCTTCAGGTATAGTTTAGTTTGGACCTTCAGGTATAGTTTAGTTTGGACCTTCAGGTATAGTTTAGTTTGGACCTTCAGGTATAGTTTAGTTTGGACCTTCAGGTATAGTTTAGTTTGGACCTTCAGGTATAGTTTAGTTTGGACCTTCAGGTATAGTTTAGTTTGGACCTTCAGGTATAGTTTAGTTTGGACCTTCAGGTATAGTTTAGTTAAGACCTTCAGGTATAGTTTAGTTTGGACCTTCAGGTATAGTTTAGTTTGGACCTTCAGGTATAGTTTAGTTAAGACCTTCAGGTATAGTTTAGTTTGGACCTTCAGGTATAGTTTAGTTTGGACCTTCAGGTATAGTTTAGTTTGGACCTTCAGGTATAGTTTAGTTTGGACCTTCAGGTATAGTTTAGTTTGGACCTTCAGGTATAGTTTAGTTTGGACCTTCAGGTATAGTTTAGTTTGGACCTTCAGGTATAGTTCAGTTTACTTTTACTCTGAGCACTTCAAAGTGTTTCCGCAGCGGTTGGGAAAGGTTAATAAAGTTAGTCTGGGCTGTGACAACCGTTTGGCTTATTCAAAACCGAACAAGAACATTTCTAGCCGCCCCCTGATGGAGAAGAACATTGTGTCCCCCATTTTTTTGTTTCGTAATTTCTTGAGGAACACATCCATCACTGAACCGTTCCAACCCATTTAGAGACGGCGGCGCCCCCCACCCCCCCGCGCCGAACGTTTGCGTTAGACTAGCCTGCTAATGCTTGTGTGTCTAGACCGCGTCTTATTGTTCTGATTATTATATTATGTCTCCCCCCCTGTCTCCCATTTAGACCATGACGGATGTGGTGGGCAACACAGAGGAAGAGCGGCGGGCTGAGTTCTACTTCCAGCCTTGGGCGCAGGAAGCGGTGTGCCGCTACTTCTACTCCAAGGTGACCCCCCCCCACTATGGAGTCAGAATAGTGTCATCATTCAAACCTGAAAAAAAAGGTTTCAAAGGCTTGTAAGTCTGTGTTTGAAATCTCAACACCTTGTAAAAAAGGTTTTGCACCACTGAAAAAAGAGATTATAGCCTGAAAAAAAAAAGTCAAACATCTGCAAACATGATTTTGTGTTCTATTTTATCTTCTTCATCATTTTCACCAACACATTTTCAAAGCTAAAATGTTTTCACAAACACATTTTCAAAGTTTAAAAATGTTCACCAGCGCATTTGCAGAGTTTCAAATCTGACACTGTTCTAACAGTGTATTACTTTGTTTCCCGGTTTCGAAACCTTGTAAATGGGATTCTGCAAACAGCTGTTCAAACATTGAGAAATACGTTTTGAAAGGTTGAATATCTATTTTTAAAAACTTGTAAAGGTGTAAATTTACACCATTGCAATGTATTTTTTCAGAACTTAATTTTCAGCACTGACTTTTCAGAGATTTGACCACACGGGCGCAAGCTTGCGAGTCACGTGATTATTGACACTGTTCTGACGCCGTTCGTTTTGAAACTCCTTTAGCGTCAAAGCTCTGAAAACGTGGTTCTGAAAAAAAGGAAAAAAAAACCTTCCTGGGGGCGGGACCATCTTGCTCTAAACCTATTGGTTGCTCTCTGCTGAGGCACAGTCCAATCACATGCGCCGTTGACCGGGCTGTGCGGGATTGACAGTGCTCTGCCGATGACAAGAATAACAAGCGACTTGCGTGGTTGATTTTGTTGTCTATTTTCTGGAACCATGGCTGGTAGACAGGCGAGCAATTTTATTCTGTATTGTTTGCGTTCTAACCACCCGCGAGCCTCCTGCGGCTCGCCAAGCTGTAATTTGCAACACGTTCTCATCGCAACTCGTAATATACCGACGGTTTGTCACGCCCCTAGACGTGATACTGACGCAAAATGTACACTCCCGCGTCTGTGTGAAACGATCTGTGTGAAACAATCTCATAAACCCGTTCGCGGTGGTAAGAGACGAGCAGAGTCTACAGCGTCCGCTCGCAGAGCAGAGTCTACAGCGTCCGCAGTCTACTGTGAAACAATTCACTCCAAAAAGGATTATGGTTAGGGTTATGGTTAGCGTAATCTATCACCGTGACCGGGTTATTATTGGAGTGAATGGACTCTGTAGACTCTGCTGGTCTCTTACCACCGCGAACGGGTTTATGAGAACCCCCAGATCGTTTCACGATCTGGTAGAGTCTTTGCCAGCTTCAAAGCAATGAATAACCTACATCAGCGGGTGCTGTGTATGGATCACAAGTTCCGAGTATGTTTATCTTCTCTTCATATCTAATTTTAACATTTTGTGACAAATGGTCTAAATAGTTGATTTATTTAAGTATCGGAAATCTGCAAGGCTGCAATTCCCCTGGTTGGCCGTTGTTCGTCGCCATTTTGCCAGCGTTTGTTGCCCTCCAGGTATCCATGGTAGTCACGTGACCGCAAAGTATGACTATTATTTATGCCATGCGAGCCACAAATTAGTCTACAGAGTCCATTCACTCCAATAATAACCCGGTCACGGTGATAGATTACGCTAACCATAACCCTAACCATAATCCTTTTTGGAGTGAATTGTTTCACAGTAGACTGCGGACGCTGTAGACTCTGCTCTGCGAGCGGACGCTGTAGACTCTGCTCGTCTCTTACCACCGCGAACGGGTTTATGAGATTGTTTCACACAGATCGTTTCACACAGACGCGGGAGTGTACATTTTGCGTCAGTATCACGTCTAGGGGCGTGACAAACCGTCGGTATATTACGAGTTGGGATGAGAACGTGTTGCAAATTACAGCTTGGCGAGCCGCAGGAGGCTCGCGGGTGGTTAGAACGCAAACAATACAGAATAAAATTGCTCGCCTGTCTACCAGCCATGGTTCCAGAAAATAGACAACAAAATCAACCACGCAAGTCGCTTGTTATTCTTGTCATCGGCAGAGCACTGTCAATCCCGCACAGCCCGGTCAACGGCGCATGTGATTGGACTGTGCCTCAGCAGAGAGCAACCAATAGGTTTAGAGCAAGATGGTCCCGCCCCCAGGAAGGTTTTTTTTTTTTCCTTTTTTTCAGAACCACGTTTTCAGAGCTTTGACGCTAAAGGAGTTTCAAAACGAACGGCGTCAGAACAGTGTCAATAATCACGTGACTCGCAAGCTTGCGCCCGTGTGGTCAAATCTCTGAAAAGTCAGTGCTGAAAATTAAGTTCTGAAAAAATACATTGCAATGGTGTAAATTTACACCTTTACAAGTTTTTAAAAATAAATATTCAACCTTTCAAAACGTATTTCTCAATGTTTGAACAGCTGTTTGCAGAATCCCATTTACAAGGTTTCGAAACCGGGAAACAAAGTAATACACTGTTAGAACAGTGTCAGATTTGAAACTCTGCAAATGCGCTGGTGAACATTTTTAAACTTTGAAAATGTGTTTGTGAAAACATTTTAGCTTTGAAAATGTGTTGGTTAAAATGATGAAGAAGATAAAATAGAACACAAAATCATGTTTGCAGATGTTTGACTTTTTTTTTTCAGGCTATAATCTCTTTTTTCAGTGGTGCAAAACCTTTTTTACAAGGTGTTGAGTTTTCAAACACAGACTTACAAGCCTTTGAAACCTTTTTTTTCAGGTTTGAATTATGACACTATTCTGACTCCATACCCCACCCCCACTCCTACTCCTCCTTGTCTCCTGTTTACATGTCCTACGCTATTATCTCATGTGCACATGAATGACCTCCACCTGACTTGACAAACCCTCATAACGGTGGTTCTGGTCGTGTGTTTGCAGGTCCAGCAGCGGAGGCAGGAGCTGGAGCAAGCGCTGGGCATCAGGAACACCTAGAGTTCGCTTTCCTCCTCATTCTGCGTTTCTCGTTTCTCCCCCTCCGTCGCGGCCGGGCGATATTATTGAAAAAGAAAACATGTTGTGCTTTCAGAGATGTTGTGTGTGTGTGTGTGTGTGCGTAACGAGGGCGGAGAGAGAGAATCGGTGGTTATTTGGTATGTTTTGAATGAAAAGCGGGTTTGTTTTTTTTTTGGTTGTTTTTTTGGGGGGGATTAAAACCTAGAAAGAAAACGGACCTCTGGATTGGGTTTTTTTTTTCTCCATCAGCTCAACCCATGATGTGATTTCTATTTGATTGTTTTGCCTGAGCCGGTCCTGGAAGCATTCCTTTTTTTATTTTGTAATCCTTGTGTCCGGAAAACTTTTACTACACCTGTTCCCACGCGAGGTACACCATGAATGAGTTGTGTGGTTCCTGTGTGTGTGTGTCCCGCCCCGCCCCGCCACCGCGTCCATCTCAGAACCGCCAGCTCCCCATCCTCCGCTAGTAGTGGTGGATGATGTCATGACTTAGTACCTGGGTTGTGTAGACGGTCTGTGCCTGTCTTTCTGTTTTATTTGTCCCCCCCCCCACCCCCGACTTTAACTTCTAATGCTTAACCACTTCTGTGAAAAGCGGTTTTTGTATTATTGGGTATGAAAGTTTCTTATTTTGTGTTTCTTATTGCCTTTTTTTTTAATATATATATATTGATTATTAAATGTATTGTTAGCTAGTACACAATTATCAAACGATTAGCTAGTATACCTCTAGGCTTGTTTTGTAAAATGCAAAGCGGGGGAGGGGGGGGGGGGGGGGGGGAAGATAAAAGTTAAGTCAACTTGTTGTAGGTTTTTATCTCCTGCTGAAACATTCTTGAATCATCGAGTACTAAAGCTCCCGGATGGATATCAGTGAATCATCTGACTCATCTCACAGCTTTTTAAAATGTACTTTTTAATGAACAGCAGAGAAGCCATAGAACAGAGCTTGGCTCATGGGTCACTGCCCCTCTCTCATACACTCTCAGTTGTGTTTTAATATCTCTGTGGCCGACCTTTTCCTTTGTTGTCGCGTTGTGCTCATCGTATGCAACTTTTGTTTTGCGTCACTAAAGCTTGGTCTCTGGACCCGACCGGCTGGGTCTCTGGACCCGACCGGCTGGGTCTCTGGACCCGACCGGCCGGGTCTCTGGACCCGACCGGCCGGGTCTCTGGAACTGACCGGCTGGGTCTCTGGACCCGACCGGCCGGGTCTCTGGACCCGACCGGCTGGGTCTCTGGAACTGACCGGCTGGGTCTCTGGACCCGACCGGCTGGGTCTCTGAAACTGACCGGCTGGGTCTCTGGACCCGACCGGCTGGGTCTCTGGACCCGACCAGCTGGGTCTCTGGAACTGACCGGCCGGGTCTCTGGTCCTGACCAGCCGGGTCTCTGGACCCGACCGGCCGGGTCTCTGGTCCTGACCAGCCGGGTCTCTGGACCCAACCGGCCGGGTCTCTGGTCCTGACCAGCCGGGTCTCTGGTCCTGACCAGCTGGGTCCTTGTATGTTCAGAGTGGTCAGAATACACTAATGTAGTTTTTTGGGGGGGGATATTAGGACTGTTGGTACCATTAGGGCTTAAACTATTACAGTGAGGAAACGGGGGGGGGGGGGGGGGGGGGGGTGATTATTTGGAAACTTAGATATTTTCATGGACCAAGCCTATTTTTCTGTATGTTATCTTATGTTATAATAAAGGATATGTGAAAGTAAAAGTTGGTGTTTTTGGCATTTGTCATTCAATTCCGCCCGTTATTACACTTTTTAAATTAAATCGTCCTCCCCCCCCGCACCGGGTGGAGTTGCTCTGGCCCGGACCCCCGTGACATCAGCCGGCGGGGAGGGGCGGACCCTGGGCCGCAGGGAGTCCGCTCTCCGCCGGGGGGTATAAATACAGTCCGGGTCCCGGGGCGGCGGGCAGTCTTACCAGTTCACACCGGGGAGGCGAGACGGACCAAACCTAAACCCAAACCCAAACCCAAACCCACCTTCAGCGTCATGGCAGCGGCAAAGAAAGTGTGCATCGTCGGCTCCGGTAACTGGTGAGATTGGTGTCACTTTATTGGACTTTATGGTCGCCCGGTACCGGCGGCTGTGTGTCGGCTGCGAGGCGGCTGCGAGTCGGCTCTGTCCTCCGGTATCTCTGGCGCTGCGGTGGCTCGGGGTTGAATTCATGCGCTCATTTCGTTTCTCCCATTCTTTCTCTCACGCGAGGACAGTTGATATGGAAAAGTCCCCTTTTGTGGCGCCTATCGGCTGTGTGTGTGTGTGTGTGTGTGTGTGTGTGTGTGTGTGTGTGTGTGTGTGTGTGTGTGTGTGTGTGTGTGTGTGTGTGTGTGTGTGTGTGTGTGTGTGTGTGTGTGTGTGTGTGTGTGTGTGTGTGTGTGTGTGTGTGTGTGTGTGCCCAAAAAAGAAAGAAAGAAAGAAAAAGAAAATGTGCTGTGTGTGTGAAATAATGTGTTTCTATAGTTATTAGTTACTAGTCTTGATTTCATAAGCATGAGGTTGTAACGTTGTTAAGGATGTAGGATTATTATATATTATTATTATTATTATATAGGATGTCCAATGCATGAATTACAGCCAATAACGCACGAGCTGTTATTTCCCTGCAATAATGCATCTTAACTATTATGGTTTAAAAAAAAAAAGACAAATCTAAGTCCACGTTAAACCAGTTCACCATGTAGGTACCTATTATTATTATTATTATTATTATTATTATTATGGTCTGTCCCCAGGGGGTCCGCCATCGCCAAGATCGTGGGCGCCAACGCGGCCAGGCACGAGCGCTTCCACCCCACGGTGAACATGTGGGTGTTCGAGGAGATGGTGGAGGGCAGGAAGCTCACGGAGATCATCAACACCGACCACGAAAACGTCAAGTATCTGCCCGGACACAAGCTGCCCCCCAACGTGGTGAGCAGACAGCCCTGCTGGACCTCTTGATCTGAACAAAACCAGTTGCATTTCCATCAGGGCCTATTTTTAATTGGATGGAGGAGGAGGAGGAGGAGGAGGAGGAGGAGGAGGAGGAGGAGGAGGAGGAGGAGGAGGATGATGATGATGGTGTATGGCTATGAGTATGGTTAGGTAAAGACAATGGTGCAGATATACCTTTTTTTTTTTAGTTGGCTCATAATGATGAATAAAAACCGAAAACCAGGTCACAGACAGTAACAGGCCCAGGACTTGACTAATGACGGTGACTCATGTGGTTTCTATGACAACGTATTGCTTTGAAGGCATCATCTTCTCCTTCTTCTTCTGTCTTTCCCGTCTCCCAGGTGGCCGTCCCCGACTTGGCGGCGGCGGCGAAGGGAGCAGACGTCCTGATCTTCGTGGTCCCCCACCAGTTCATCGCCAGGGTGTGCGACACCATCAGGGAGGACATCAAGAAGGACGCCGTCGGCATGTCCCTCATCAAGGTGGGGGCACAGAGCGAGATGCGGCTCCCAGGGCCGCTCCTCTCTTCAAAATGAACTCCAACCCAGTCCAGATCAGCAGAATTACAATTCTAATTGGACTTTTTCATTGGGTGTTTGAATTTCCCCCGTTACTTTGAAGTGATGATGGAAATATTAATATTCATAATGAAATCCTGGTCCAGGGAGGGCAGACAGTCTGTGTTTCTAAATGGGTTTTAATGAGGTGCCGGGTGTAGAATAGAGTGAGTTACTTTATGAACTATATGGATTCTGTCCAAGCAGATGTGAATGTGTATTTTATACATATATTTTATATTATATTTTATACACGGTTGTTGTTGGCGGTATCCAATAGAACGAATAGAATTGAATCAGCAGTTACGTTTTTCCAATGTCATTTTATTCAGAATAGTTTTTGGGGCCGTGGAGACAGAATTGGAGAACGTGTCCTTGTAAACATCGTCTGCATGCCGGATCTCCGTCTGGTGGAACATGTTCAATGTTTTCTAAATACTCTCTAAACCCCCAAAAAATATTAAATGAAAGATATATGATGTTGTCTCTAGAGAAAATTAATCAAATACCACCAAAACCGCAATGTAATTATGGAATTAGTAAACACAAAACAACACATAGTCATGCAATTTGCTGTTTGTCTGTCAGTCTGCTGCACTACTGGCACCAAGTTGGACCAACAGGATAACCAGAACCTCAACCGTGGCCCGCCGAAGGCCCGTTCTGATGATTGGATTAGTATTAATGAGTGAATTAACGGTAGGGATGCGTCCTGCAGGGCGTGGACGAGGGGCCGGACGGACTCAGGCTGATCTCGGAGGTGATCAGAGGGAAGCTCGGCATCGCCATGAGCGTCCTGATGGGCGCCAACATCGCCAACGAGGTCGCCGAGGAGAAGTTCTGCGAAACCACCATCGGTACGGACCATCTTTAACAAAACTGCAAGAAGCTTTTTTTGAGGAGGAGGAGGAGGAGGAGGAGGAGGAGGAGGAGGACTCAACCCAACACACACTGACTCTCTCCTCTGTCCAGGCTGCAAGGACGAGGTGAACGGGCCGATGCTGAAGGAGCTGATGCAGACCACCAACTTCCGCGTGACGGTGGTGAAGGAGGCGGACGTCGTGGAGATCTGCGGCGCGCTCAAGGTCAGAGGTCATCACCGGTAATATACGGGCGGCGGCGGCGGCGCAGGAGGCAGAGCGGGTCGCCTAGCGATCGGAAGGTCGCCGGTTCGATTCCCGGCTCCTCCTAGCCGAGTGTCCGAGGTGTCCCTGAGCGAGACGCCTCACCCTCACTGCCGGCTGTCGCCTCGCATGGCTGACCCGCCGTCGGAGGATGAATGTGTGTGTGTATGAATGGGTGAATGTGAGGCAATAGTTGTAAAGCGCTTTGATGGGTCGTACCTCTGAGGAAGCGCTCTATAAATATATATAAATATATATAAATATATATATAAATGCAGTCCATTTACCATTTACCATAACATGGTGACGTGAAACTAACGCCATGACACTAACTGTGATTAGAGGTTAAGGACATTTCGAATAGTTTTGCGGATGGATGGAGTAATAATTCTCGTTTATTTAATGAAACATTAGACATGATATTTGGTATCTGTCATCTATTCAGTATGTTCTGCAGTAATCCATCCAATAAACGCGTCGTCATCACGCTGCATCACAGCATGAGAATGTAAATATTGAGACTGACACTTCTTCCCGCTTGTATGAATGGCTGCAATTAACCATTAATCCGTCTAAATATTGAGACTATGGCGCTTGTTTCCAACCGCAGAACATCGTGGCGGTGGGCGCCGGCTTCTGCGATGGCCTGGGCTTCGGAGACAACACCAAGGCGGCGGTCATCCGCCTGGGCCTGATGGAGATGATCTCCTTCGCCAAGGTGTTCTGCACCGACGGACCCGTCTCCCCCGTCACCTTCCTGGAGAGCTGCGGCGTCGCCGACCTCATCACCACCTGCTACGGCGGGCGCAACCGCAAGATCGCAGAGGCCTTCGCCAAAACGGGAAAGGTGACATGACTTCTCTTTCTCTCTCTTATGCTGCCCCATACATCAGAAGACTTTGAAAAGATTTGGAAAAGACTCTCGGAAAACTCTCAGCTCACATCTAAAGACAAGTGTTGAGAGGTTTTAGTCACAGCCGAGTCTCAGACTGAGGTTTTACAGAGACTGAATCTTGCAGGGTCACTATTTACAAGACTACAACTAGATTCTTTTAGTCTTTTTTCCCCATCAGTAGAAACTGTCAGGTTTCCTGTTTCCACTTTTGTCAGAGCTCATCTATTGGTTGTTGATTGTGTTGCGTCACTGCGACTCGCGATAATATCAAACACGTTTGATATTATCGCAAACCCAAGACTAGGAAGAGACGGATCTGAAACAGCGCAGATTACTACCTTAAATTTAATACCTAGATTACTACCTTAAACTTAATACCTAGATTACTACCTTAAACTTAATACCTAGATTACTACCTTAAACTTAATACCTAGATTACTACCTTAAACTTAATACCTAGATTACTACCTTAAACTTAATACCTAGATTACTACCTTAAACTTAATACCTAGATTACTACCTTAAACTTAATACCTAGATTACTACCTTAAACTTAATACCTAGATTACTACCTTAAACTTGATACCTAGAATACTACCTTAAACTTAATACCTAGATGACTACCTTAAACTTAATACCTAGATTACGACCTTAAACTTAATACCTAGATTACTACCTTAAACTTAATACCTAGATTACTACCTTAAACTTAATACCCGGATTACTACCTTAAACTTAATACCTAGATTACTACCTTAAACTTAATACCTAGATTACTACCTTAAACTTAATAGCCTACCTAGATTACTACCTTAAACTTAATACCTAGATTACTACCTTAAACTTAACGATCGAGACTCCAGTAAAACTCTGAGATTTACTAAAGAGTTTCAGTTTTTAGTCTGGGACTGTGAAAGTCTTCTGGTGTAAGCCCAGCGTTACCTTCACACTCACTCACTCACTCACTCACTCAGACAGTGACAGAGAGAGTTTTTGTAGCCACAATGTCAGCCGTGTCTCCGTCTGTCTCCAGACCATCGAGGAGCTGGAGAATGAGATGCTGAACGGCCAGAAGCTCCAGGGACCGGCGACCGCAGCGGAGGTCAACCGCATCCTGAAGTCCAAACACATGGTGGACAAGTGAGTGGCGGATTGGACACACACACGTCATTACAAAATGATTTAATTATGAAGTTTAAGTTTAAGTTTGTTGGTGGCAAATGGGGTTTTGATGATCGTTTGTTGCTATGAACATCCCTTAAAATAAGCTGTGACTAAGGCTTGGGTTAAATATCCCGTTGCACATTGTCCTATGGAGTAATGTGGTTGCACTGGTATAAGCGGATATCAGATCTCTCCACGTAAGGAGGAGAGGCTCAGCGGTGTTCTGTTGGACTCTCCAGGTTCCCTCTGTTCAACGCGGTGTACCAGATCTGCTTCAACGGACACCCGGTCACCGCGTTCATCAGCTGCTTGCAGAACCACCCAGAACACTTCTAGCGGCGCCGGCGGACCGGAGGACATTTGGACGGAGTGGACTTCAACGTGTGCTAAAGCTGAACCCAGGTGACTAAACAACCGAAACCTTTAGTGGGATGACACTTTTACCTCATCTAAATATACAAATATTTGGTTAAAATACGGACGCTTCAACCAAAAACCCAACATTTTACGGTGCCTTTGTTTCATTGCGGTTTTAACTCTGTTAGAACCGGATGTTACTGAATACAACTTGGTCATGTGACTATTTAAGGTGTATGTTGTTATTGTCCTTTAATTTCAACTTAACTAACTAATGTGCCTTAGCATTGCCGTTTGACAAACATAAGTATGGTTTTTTTTTCACCCTGCTGTGTGAAAGTGGTGCAATCAGTTTCTTAATCTCATTGCTGTGATGTCCTGGTTTTTTTATTTTTATTTTTTTTTAAAGATATACTATAATAATATATAAAACGATTTGTACTAAACAAAATAAAGTACTTCAGTCATACACAAGTGTGTGTGTGTATATAGTTCTTGTATTTGTATTTTGTCATGTTGAACCTTTTGAAGTGCAGTGATCTTGTTTATGCTCGGAGGAAGGTCTTCAACAAAGGCATGGCGGTAACCTGAGCCCCGCCATACGAGTGCCACTCTAAACGCTTCACCTTTACCATTTTCTAGAGTGGCCATTTTGACCTTTCTCAAAGTTCACGGTCTGCCCAAGACATGTGCCCCTGTTTACACCGTTTAACACATTCAAAATCTTTCTTTATATTGCTTTATTTTCTATTTGCTGTTTTAAGCCTTAGCTTTGGAGAATTAAACAACACAATATGTTAATTTGTTCGAGAATACCTCTTATGTGTCTTGTTGTGTTTTTTGTTTGGATGGCGGGATATATGTGGTTTTCAGTTACACCGATTATTGGAAGACAATGGAGAAAGAAATCGAATGATGCAACCACAGGATGCACGCACCAGTAGCCATTCGTTTGTCTTGCTCAAGAGACGCAACGCAGACTCTTGTCTCTTGGGCAAGTGACTCAGTAGCCATTCGTTTGTCTTGCTCAAGAGGCACAGAATGGACAAGTCACTGCAAATCTTATGGCCATTCTCTTATAACCATACATTTATTTGGTCAACAAGTTTTCTGTTATTCTCCTCCGTTCTTGGTGTCATGGTCACACTCCCCTTGCACAGCCAACGGCCAATGAATTTTCTAATAATAACATGATGCACCAATGGGCAAAGGTGCATCTATAATTAGAGCGTAGAGTTTGAATAGCATTGCAGCTGCCTTATATCCTAGATGAACCCAAAAAACAACAATATTCCTCCCACAAATACAGTCCTCTATATGTTTACGGTGCGTTAAATAATAGACCTAGGTAAAAAATATTTTTAAAAGTGCTGCTTTCGGCTCTAACGATTTAAGTCATTTTTAACTCACTTCAGTCATTAAATAATTACATACTTGAGTTTACGTGTGTTTGGGAAATGGATGTATTGTGGGTCCTACTACTGTCCAAAAAAATAAATATACATTGAACCATATTGCATCATGTAGTGTAGTACCGCGAACGGCCGCACGATGGCGCCATTCTCCCTGTAATCCGCACCTCACCCCAGGTGAACCGTCTCCACGTCTTCCTGTTTCAACCCATTGTGGCGCTGTACGTCCATACATTCACAGCTCCGAATATTATTATGTATTTATTTTTATTTTTTATTTGTGTGTGCCAATGTCAGCTAACCCGTATTTATAAGCAAGAAACGAAACTATTCGCCATCTAGCGATCGGCTCCATCCACCCATCATCACTTGTCTGGAGGTGGCGCCGCCTCCTCCACTTCCTCCTCAATCCCGGCTCTCCTCTCGGGGCGGCGGTAGTTAAGGGCCGCGCGGGTCGGGGAAGTCATCTGCGCTGGGGCCCCCGAGGTTAGGGGAGGCTCCTCGGATACACCGCCTAACACTCCCCCCCACCCCCACCCCCCCACCCCTCTTCCCCGGGACAAAAACAACGGAGTCATAATAATTGCTGGGGACGACGGGTCCGAGGACCGTTGAAGAAAGAAGAAGAAGAAGAAGGAGGAGAAGAAGAAGCATGGCTGCTGCCGCCGCCGCCGCCGCTCCTCTTCTTCTCTCCGCCTGGTTCTGGAACGAGCGGTTTTGGCTGCCCCACAACGTGACCTGGGCGGACCTGGCGGACCCGGGTCCCGGGGCGGAGTACCCCAAAGCCCGGCACCTGGTGTCCGCCCTGCCGCTCGCGCTGGGGATCTTCATCGTGCGGCTGCTCTTCGAGAGGTTTGTGATGGGATGGGACCGGGATACGGGCTGGGTCGGTTATGTTGTTGTTGTTGTTGTTGTTTGTTGTTTGTTAGATGCGGTCCGCTAGTGTGTGTGTGTGTTGTGGTGATGGCGGAGGGATGATGAGTGGCCGTTAAATGGCGCTGGACGACCTTGTGACATGACGGCGGATGGAGACTCATGGGGTCTGAGTGTTTGCAGCATGACATAAAGTTTAGGCAATTACACACACACATACTACACACATACTACACACATACTACACACACACACACACACACACACACACACACACACACACACACACACACACAAACACACACATACTACACACACACACACACACATACTACACACACACACACACATACTACACACACACACACACACATACAGTATGGGAGCCAGGCTGGCTGTAGTTGTATGGATATTACTCTGTGTGTGTGTGTGTGTGTGTGTGTGTGTGTGTGTGTGTGTGTGTGTGTGTGTGTGTGTGTGTGTGTGTGTGTGTGTTTGCTCCAATATGGATTCCCTTTATTCCACAGTTATAACAACTGGTTGGAGAAACTGGTGCAGTTCATTATATATATTTTTTATAAATATAGTTAGTTACACGTATAGTTATTATACCTAAACATCCTCAACACACGTGTCATCACAGTAAACAGCTCAGGTGTGTGTCCTATAGGAGGACCTGTTGGGTAGACCTGGACCTGGACCAGGAGGTGGTCTCCATGAAAAAAAATCATTATGATTTATTGGCCTGCTGAAAACAGCAAAGCCCTTAACTAAGAGTTATGCATGTGGTGAAACGTTCACACACACACACACACACACACACACACACACACACACACACACACACACACACACACACACACACACACACACACACACACACAGATACAGATACAGATGTCTTAATAGCTGCAGGACTTGTTGTACAAGTGGAGACTTGTCATGGAGGCCTTTTTTGCGGTTATTAGTCTATTAGTCGGCTCCATAGGTCTTTATATACTCAGTCTAAAATAGACCTAATCTAAAATAGACCTGCTATATTAGAAAGTACAAAAATTAGAAGTACAACGAATTAAGAAACAAAAATGTTAATTGGATAGATGCGGTTGTAACAGAAACGCTGTGTTCATGTGTGGCTTAGCCAGAGCCATTCTTGTCACCGTATCAAAACTGTTACTCAACTATGTGCAAGACAGGCAAACATTTTATTAATGCATTTATTTATTTATTTATTTATTTGAAGAAGAAAGCCGTGAGCGTGATCCAACAAGTCACATCACTATCTTCTCAATCCATATCTTACATCACAGAGTAACGCTT
>JAOPHQ010004441.1:0-23520 GCA_030340625.1 Merluccius polli
GGTCCCTAAATCTAAAGTGTTGCCATAATGTCATTAATTTCATTAATGTGCATGATTTTGGAAGTTTCCCATTTTGGGGTTTGATTGTGATCAATCCAGGCCCCAAGCACATTCGTCAGTAGAAAGTAAAACAACAGTATATCACTGTCGGTACAGCGAGGAAGAACAGGTTTCTAGGTGCACCATAATTGCTCGGTTTAGCGATTCTTTCTGGTATACAGCATGGATAACATGGATAGCTGCTATACGATGCTAAGTGCTATTTCATTGCCAGGACGTACGTAAGAGTTTTTTTGATGATGATGATGATGATGATGATGATGATGATGATGATGATGATGATCTAAGCGTCATGTTGGCTACCGCCGTAGGTCTGTCTGGACCTCCGGGAGCCGGGAAGTCGTCCTTCATCGAGGTGGTGGGGAAGATGCTGACGGGCCGAGGGAACAAGGTGTCTGTGCTGGCGGTGGACCCCTCCTCCTGCACCACAGGAGGTACGACGACGACGACGCCATGACAGAACATGGCGTCTGTCTGTGGGGTGGGGAGATGGGAGGTGTATCGTGGGTGTGATTTATATTTTTCTTCCACTTAATAAAAGGATGAGACGGTGGTGGTGAAAGTAATTCTTGGTAACATAGGAATCTGGAGCAGATCAGGAAGAAGCCTGACAGGATAGACAACCATATACTACACATATGCAACCCTGAAATACCTTTCATGTGATAGGTGGATGTTTTGCAACAACGTAAATCATAATTTCTATATTTTTCACTTTTTATTATGTTGTCTTTAGTTTGCTACAGCTTCTCTGTAACTGAATTTCCCTCACAAGATTATAAAAGTATTAACTTAATTGTGTTTTAGCATGTATTATCTCCCAAGAAGACTCGATTATGTTGGTGACTCGATATGTACATTATGCCAAGATGGCGCCCTAATTCCCCATTGGCTAGCCACCTTTTTTTTTTTTCGTTTCACATTTTTCTTTCTCCAGAAAAGAATGACTCTGTATTCGTCTGCTTATTCACCAACGACACTTCATCTCCCCGCAGGGTCCTTGATGGGCGACAAGACCCGCATGACGGAGCTGTCCCGGGACATGCAGGCCTTCATCAGGCCGTCGCCGGCCTCCGGGACACTAGGGGGCGTCACCAGGACCACCAACGAGGCCATCGTCCTCTGTGAAGGGGCCGGGTACGACACCGTGCTGGTGGAGACCGTAGGTGAGGCCCCCCCCCCCGCCCCCCTCTGGTGCTTTTGTGGCGGATCTGTTAAAAAATAAAAAACTCTCTCAGACACATCTGAGTTTGTGCAGTGCCCGTTCAAAACGTGTCTGTTTGGAACGGGCCGATGGCTTGGCCTCTTTTTTTCGAGGAACCGCTCATCCAAACAGCTTCACACTCGACACTGCGACACCTTGGGTCCTCAGCAACACACCCGCCGAGTGTGAAGTCGATCGGATGAGCGGTTGACGGGAAAATCGAAGGACAGAAACACAGACATACTGTAAATACAAGAGACTCCTCCGTTTATAGTTAGATGTTAGAGGCTCTGACTCTGAACATCCTATTGACTATTTAGTCATTTAGGAAATGCTCCTATCCAAAGATTGAATTTATTCAGATACATGTCAATATGGAGCAGGTAGGGCATCTTGTTCAGGGACGTCTACAGGTAGAGTGCGGACATTAGGGTTCAAACCCAGAAGCTTTCTTTGTCCGTGTGATGGATATGTTGTGGTGTGTGTTCTGTGTGTTGGTTCACAGGTGTGGGTCAGTCTGAGTTTGCTGTGGCTGATATGGTGGACATGTTTGTGTTGCTGATCCCACCAGCAGGGGGCGATGAACTCCAGGTCAGTCTACTACAGAGATATGAAGTTGTATATGAAGATACTGAAGCTGAGATTTACAAACTTTATAGTGTATGAAGTACACTACCATTCAAAATGCAAACAAAGGATAAAAAGAAATGTTATTTATTTGTGTATTTAATAGAAATCCACGCAATCTCATTTTAAACTACATCGCTTTTTTTCTATACTGTAAGTGCATGATATTGTAGTGCATAAAGTATATCATATACATTTTAATCAACACCTTCATGTTGTAGTCCATTAAAAGTGAAAGAAGGGAGTAACTTATGTACATTGTGTTTCAAGAAATCATAGTATTCAGTATTCACAAGCAAATCATGCCAACTTTGTTTCTATTCGTGTCATTTTTCATTAAAATGTACACCAAACTGTCCTGGACTTGGGCTGGAACCGTAACGTAACGTACTGCCCACTACATACTGCCTACTACATACTCAATGATTATGTACTACATACTGCCTACTAAATGAACGATTCCATTACCAGCAGACCGTTCACACTGAAGTATACAGCCAAGTATCCCAGAATGCATTTCACACCAACCGGCAGCGATAGCGGAGATTTTTAAGCAGGCTAAAAGCTGTTATAATTTGACTGTTTATGTGGCACTTTATTGACTTGAATATGTGAATATTTTTTCGGTCGATAAAGTCCCCCTGTAGGTTTCAAATGTGTGGTCAGTTCATCTAAATGACACCTGTTTGGAAATTGGAGATGTGAGGTGATGTCTGAAGAGACGCAATGCATTGTGGGGCAGATGAGTATGTCCAGTAAGCTCGTCGCATACCCTTCATATATTGTCCACATACTATGCGGTGTGAACGCACTACACACTCATCTTGACATCATGCTTAGTATAAATAGTATGTAAGTATGCGATTTCCCGAACACAGCCCTGGTTTGAGAAGATAAACGTCTCTCCAAAAGACGGACTTTACCTGTAGACGGGTTTATCCCTGAGGTCTAGCGCTACCGCCGCCGCCGCGTCTCACTGCCGCGTCTCACTGCCGCGTCTCCCCGCCGTCAGGGCATCAAGCGGGGCATCATCGAGATGGCCGACCTGGTGGTGGTCACCAAGTCGGACGGAGACCTGGTGGTCCCGGCGCGGAGGATCCAGACCGAGTACACCAGCGCCCTCAAACTGCTGCGCAAGAAGTCCAAGACCTGGAGCCCCAAGGTGTGTGTGTGTGTGTGTGTGTGTGTGTGTGTGTGTGTGTGTGTGTGTGTGTGTGTGTGTGTGTGTGTGTGTGTGTGTGTGTGTGTGTGTGTGTGTGTGTGTGTGTGTGTGTGTGTGTGTGTGTGTGCGTGCGTGCGTGCGTGCGTGCGTGCGTGCGTGCGTGCGTGCGTGCGTGCGTGTGTTAGGTGTATCAGGGAGGACTATAAGTTTGGGATTTCTTCATCAGAATAATATATATGTATTCGATTTCGAGTGAAGCAGACGACGATCAAAGCTTTGCAATCTCGAGTAATGACAGGAATATAAGAGCACAAAGAAGAAGCAGAAAATCACAACAATTTGCGCGCGCACCATTGACCCAACAAGAAACCCAGCGATGTCGAGTCGCGGTCGTTAGGTTGTTAGTGTGATGGTTAGCGATGAGGTCATAGCATTTTTTTTCCCCGTGTTGTTGTTGAGGCAGTGCTGCAGTCTGTCCCATGAGCCCCTGCATCCGCCCCCCCCCACCCCCCCCCCACCCACCCACCACGTCCCCCCCCCCCCCTCTCTTTTGTCTCCCTGGCTTCTCCCATGCGACATCCGCCCACCTGGCCGGCTGCCAACCGCAGACATGCACACACATGCACAGACAGGCAGATGCACGAC
This sequence comes from Merluccius polli, assembly GCA_030340625.1. NCBI lineage: Eukaryota > Metazoa > Chordata > Actinopteri > Gadiformes > Merlucciidae > Merluccius > Merluccius polli. The sequence continues at coordinate 3,699 of JAOPHQ010004441.1, forward strand.
GCACATCCCTCCTCCGTGTTACCGCAGCTCTGAATGCTGAACTGCTGTGTCATGCGTTTTGCCAATCAGAAGACCACCCAGTGAGATGAAGGCCCGTTTCATTCGTCTTTCTCTCCCTCCCTCCCCTCCCTCCCTCCCTCGCCTTCTCCCCCCCCCCCCCCCCCCATCCTCCTCCTTTATTCTTTTCTTCACTTTCTTGCTCGCTCCATCAGCCTTATGTGTATTCTCATCATCCCTACCTGGTAGCATTTCAACCAACCTCAACTATCTCCTCCCCCTCCATGGTACGGATCAGACTCCGCTGATGCGTTACGAGAAACCGTTGAAACCCCTCAGGACTCTCTTTTCTTGTAGATGTAGCCGACGAGTGATTTGAACAAATACATCGCAGGTTGTTGTTGTTGTTGTTGTTGTTGACCCCTTATGATGCCTAGTTATACCAGGTGCCCAGACCACAGACCAGTGCATACATAGACGCTGCGTTGGCCTTCGGATCGTACGTCAACGTCGCCGCTGCCATATTGGAGAAGCCAAGACTGCCCTGAAAAAACAAATACAAGTAAAATAAAAAAACGACTCATTGAAATGGGTTGAGAAACGTAAAACGTGATTTGTATCTCGACGAAACCGCAGTCGGAGAGGCCGGTCTTGGCCTCTCTCCAATATGTCGGCGACATTGATGAATCGCAGCAAAGGGCCAACGCAGTCCACGCGGCGTCTATATGTCTCTTCTACGGCCCAGACAGTGGTACCATGGGCGTAGCATCCTGACGTAGCATCCTGAGTCCAGTGGAGCAAAAAGCCAACCCCTTGATATTTCCCAAAGCTTGTACTACGGGTGGGACCGTATCCAGTGTAGGTTCCCTCCCTCCCCTAGTAGTCCCCAGTGTGTCTGACCTGCCTCCCTCCCCACCCCCCCCATGTGTCCGGTGCAGGTGGTGCGCGTCTCCTCCCAGACGGGGGAGGGCATCCCGGAGCTGTGGGCCACGATGGAGGCGTTCCGAGAGGCGGCGCTGGCGAACGGCGAGCTGCAGGCGCGCCGGCGGGCCCAGCAGAAGGTGTGGATGTGGACCCTGATCCGGGAGAGCGTCCTGCGACACTTCCGCGACCACCCGGCCGTGCGGCGGGCGCTCCCCCGCCTCGAGGACAGCGTCACCAGGGGGGCCATGTCCCCGGGCCTGGCCGCCGACCTGCTCCTCGACGCCTTCTCCTCCTCCTCCTCCTCCTCCTCTTCGTCCGGCGCTGCCTCTTCGACGTAGCGGTCGTCATGGGTAACGGGACTACACCGCAATGTGATTGGGCGTTGTCAAGCGCCCTGTAATTTCAGACGCAACACCCGAATTTAGGCGGTATATTTAATGTTTGTGAGTTAAATGAACAATGCCGTGTTGTTACATGACACACAAGCACAGTTGAAGGGTGCAAATTGTGTGTTTATTGTTGTGAATATATAATCTTTACACACATTTCTTGAGGTGGTATCTTAATGAGTGCATTTCTTGTAAACACGGTTAATGTGCTGTGAGGAATAGAGACATTTTACATTGTCAGGGTCACTGCTGTAATATTCAGGGACATTTTTCTTTGCCCCCAAGCCCTCCCTGGGTTGACCTTCCACTCCATAGTGAGATGGAGATCTGTAACCAATGAGGTGATGGTTGACCTCAATACCTGCCTAGCAACAGAGACTTGAGACGCCACAGCTTTGACCTGATTGGACAGCGAGGCGCGAGAGAAAGGGACATGGACGACTTGTTTTACAGGGATAGCGCACACCGATGCTATTCCCACTATATACGACACTGAACTGGGGAATTTTAATCTGTAGATGTGATTTTTTTCAAGTGAATGTGACTATTTGAAAAAGCAAAGTACAATAAAGATTGGCCGTTTTGGTTTGGTCAGAAACGGGTGCTCTTTAAAAGCTTTGGGTGTACGTTTTAATGAATCTAACTCAAACAAGCCCCTTGTGTTTTTTTAAGGCTGTTAAAAAGGAAAGTGGCATCCAAGGTATTGTTTTCATTTGGAAAAGTTATTGTTTGACTAGAAATAATTTATTAAATCATCTATCTGTTGAATAAATACTTATTTTGCTGAACCAGCCTAATTGTTTTTTTTTTAATTCAGACTTATTGATGCGCCTCGTTAGTTGGGATTTATAAATGTTTTAATGCTTTTTTTAAAATTTAAATGTCGCTTTTTGTCTTGTTATAGGTTGACTAAAAATACCAGAGGAGAGCACATGTACTTAATACTCACAATAACTCCTGTGGGGGCGAAGTGAGGTCCTGGCTGGAGCTGTCCAACACGCCAGTTCCCTTTCACAACCACTAGAGGTCTCCCAAATCTCACCTGAGTCCAGCCGTTCATTATCCTAATGGCCATCTTATTTAGAGCCAGCACCCCCCCCCCCCCCATCACCACCCCCCCCCCCCCCCCCACACACACACACACACACACACACACACATTATCCATAATCTCACACACAGCCCATCTCCATTGTTGTCCCGTCCGGCTTCATGTCACACACAGAGGCCGCTGCAACACAACGAAGAAAAAAAAAATACCGTCAAGTTACAGTCAGTGACCAGTGGCCGCCACTGGCTGGGGGGGGGCGGACGATGGGGGGGGGGGGGGGGGGGGGGGGGGGGCGGTGTGGGGGAGGGGGGGGGGGACGACGACGCGCCGTGAATGCAGATGGTTTCATTATGTCTAAGTAGCGCCGCTCTCCTCCATCAAGCTGACACACACTCACACACATTGTAAAGACCTGGCTTCGCAGCGGGAACAACCAGTTCTGGCCAGTTCCTACACACACACACACACACACACAGGACACACAAACACACACATACAAACACACAGGACACATAAACACACACACACACACACACACACACATACAAACACACACACACACACACACACACACACACACACACACACACAGGACACACACACACACAAGACACAAACACACACAGGACACACACAGGACACAAACACACACAGGACACACACAGACACACACACACCCCCCAGTGTAAACATGCATGGCAGTAAGTGTTCAGTGGTCCCAGCTCCAGCCCACATGTGTTGAGTGTAAGCAGGGGATGGAGAGCCGCTCTTTGATCAGGAGGGGGGGGGGGGGGGGGGGCAAACAATGTCCGCTGTGTTTAGTGGGATGGGGTTGGTTTTTTTATTTATCTTTTTTTGTATCTTTTACTGCGTTTCCCTGTGTCAGCAGTTGCTCAGATGAGAGTGGGTGTATACAACACAACACAACACAATACAACACACACACACACACGCGCGCGCGTTGCTCTCGTACTCCATCTCCATCTCAGGTGTTGGGCGGCCCACGTCTCTTCCCGCCGGTGAGACAGTTTTATGTGTCGTCCTACGGTGTGTCTGGTCCGGTCTGGATCAGAGAGGGGGTGGTGGTTTTAAGACATGGGTCAACGGCTGCCCTTCTGCTGTCCTGATCTGGCCGGTGTGTGTGTGTGTGTGTGTGTGTGTGTGTGTGTGTGTTGGTGCAATAGAGGAGGCTGCAGCTGCAGGACTGCATGAAGGTGTGAAGGTAACACACCTCCTCCCTATCACAGCATCTTTTATATTTTGTAGCTGAACCAAGGAGTGTCTACCTGCTGCTGCCCCTCTGAGGCCAGGTCTAGGACCGCAGTCCCAGGGGGGTCTATGGGGGGTCTCCCAGGCTCCAGCCAAGTGGGATCCTGGGGCAACTTACCCCATACCACATACCCCATACCTAGTTCTTAATTAGGCCTACATTTAGCTAACTTAATTAGGCCTAATCATAGGCCTAATAGGCCTATGATTATTATGATTATTACATTATTATGATTATTATGATTATTGTAATTATCATTATTATTATTTATTTATTTATTTATTAAAAGTATTATGATGATGATGATGATGATGATGATGATGATGATGATGATGATGATGATTAGTAGTTAAGGATGCGTTCTGACGTCACGTCCCCTCATTGTAATGCCCCGCCATTGGTCGGCACAGACCAATTAGATTTGGAGAGTATGATTGGGGGGCGGGACTACTTAACGTTACATTTCATGAGGAAAGCCTCCCTAATGGCCTCTTTCACTGCGGAGGGAAACCGGAGGTGTCGCACCTGTGCTGCTCACCGGTACTAGACACGGTAATGTCGGTGTTATTTTCAGAAACTGAGCCAGTACCGGTACCAGTACCAGTACCGGTACCAGTGTGTTTCTTCTGGTTAACGGGGACTAATAAGTAATGTGTCTCTCTGTGTCTCAGGTCACGGAGACTTTTCCAAGTGAACTGGACCCGCTCCTCCGGACCTGTTGTTTTTGCGAGACCAGTCTATTAAAATGTAAGCTATTAATGTTGGTTCTGGATATTGGTGATGGGAGTGGTTTTTAAACTAAACTAGTTTTCGTGGTTGTTTTGAATTGAATTCGTCTTTGTGCCACAAGTAGTGCGTGGACGTGGGCCTATGGTCTTCACTAAGGGTTAGCAGGGTGAGTGATTGAATGTGTTGGAGCATGTTTTGTGTGGGCTGACAAATACACATTTAAATGTTAACAGCCTGATGCATGGGCAACATGGTATTTCAATTAGGATCTTCGTTAAGGATTTTAATATCAGGAGACCAAACCAGATGTAGGCCTAAACGATCAGGATTATTTTATTTTGCCAAGCATTTGCACACGCAAGGAAAGTGGCTTGGTGAGGTTGTTGCACAGAGGCCTACATTGAATACGCTCACTTTTGCACCATGTGCTGCACTAGGCCTACAGTTGCAAAGTAACTCTTGTATATATTTTTTGCCTAGTCTTGATTTATTATCAAGGCAACGTTTTTAATAGAAAACAACATGGGCCTAGATAGGTAGCCCAGATCTTCTGAAACTTTTGTAAGCCAGAGCCCAGTAGCGCTTGACCCACAGCCTCTATGTCCCACTTAGACCTACATAAATAAGTTGGAATATATACAGAACTTTAATTGCCAAATTAACGATGTCAAAATGAAGTGGGTGTTTTCAAACAGTGATTGTGAGTGATGTGTCATGGGATTTGTTGACTGCAAATGATGTGGTCTGATGGGTCTGTGATTATTTGGCACACGTCAGCGAACATGAAGCGCAGGTTGAAACAGTCAATAATTAAATGTAGCAATTTTTTTCCCAACAGCTGGAGTCCGGCCCAGTAGCCACTGCTGCGCGGCCCGTGCCAGTCCCCGACCCGTGGCTAGCCTGCCTTATTCATCCCTGCCACCGGTAAGTGTTTCATTCACGCACCTGTGATTGACAGGCTACATGGACTCCCCGAACCAATCGGGGAAGAGATGCCCTGATTGGTCAGAAAAGAGCCGGGGGAGGTCTAAAATCATACGGAGGCAGGCGTAGTCGACTGAAAACAGATGGGCTATTCTCGCAGCGCATTTCACTCTCTAATGGCTGAGAGACGGCTGAGCCATTTCTAGCAAATTACACTCAAATAATGGCTCTTGAAATCTTGCCTGCAGCACTTTTTTCAAAGAGCACAGTTTTGGTGGTTGTAACACTGATGAAAATCAAGCGATTGCTGTAAATTTGACATGGAAGCATGTGACTAGTATTCAAACCTGAAAATCTCCACCATCATTGAAGTGTGCAGAAGTAGCAGGGGAATTACAGCATGCAATGTCCATGTATCTTGAAACAGCTAGGCAGCAGAATTGCATTGATTTGTATGTGAAACAAATCGTGTGAAAAACACGACAGTATAAAACATAATACAAAGCAGTATTTAAGCAATCAAGTTCAAATGGATTCGTATAAAGTTTTAATGGCGTTTCTATAAAGTACGTGGTAGCCTAAAGCTGATAGTTGGCCCATTGAAGGCCATTGACTGACAATAAAAGTCTTATTAGATGTTAAAGGTACGTTGTGTAGAATTTTGTGGCATCTAGCAGAACGGACTTGGAAGAAATGAAATATAATATTCATGAGTGTTTTTAATTGGTGTATAATGCCATTAAAATATGAATCGTGTTGTCGTTAACTTGGAATGAGCCCTTTATATCTACATGGGGAGCGGGTCCTCTTCCACTGAACCCGCCATGTTGCACCGCCATGTTCCTACAGTAGCCAAGAATGGACAAAAGGCTCTAGAGAGGACAATTTTTTAAAAACATAATCTTACTTGTAAGCTATCACATTTAGTTTTACAGACTAAATATCTTGGTGTCTTAGCTATATCACAAATGATACAAAATACAAGTTTAATGAAAATCAAAGTTGGGAGAGAATAATTAATAACATGAAATGAATAATAAATAATAACAGTAGGTGATGGCTACTTCACCAATTGCCTAGTAAATGTATATGAATATAAAGCAACATTGCCACTGTCAAGTGGTTCATTTGAGTTCTTAAACTAATCTACCCGTTAATCACTTTCACAGGGTAACTATGAAGAAGAAACTGCGGTTCTGTGAGTCACACCATTTAACTATAAAGAAGAAACTGCGAACTGTGAGTCAGTTTTCCTTTTTTTATGCTTGGCATGTTTTTTGGCTTCCTTGTGGGTTGAATGAGCTGTTAGGTGGAGTTTTTGGGGGGATTTTCGTTGCGGCATTAAGCATTTAGTTTGAACTAAGACTACTTTGTGTTTTGTTATAAGTGGTGCAAGAATTAGGTGTTAGGTGAGCGTTGTAAAGTATAAGAACAGAGTTGGATTTCTGTGGGTACAACCAAAACGTACTGCAGGGTTGTTTTCTGACTTCTTCTGTCCACTTTCCCACTACTTTCCTGAACTCTACATCTATAATCACAGTATTGTTGACTTAGTGTTGAGGGGGTATGGTCTGTGAGCAGAGATGCATTCTGGGATACAGTGCTGTCCAAAGTCTACAGTTCTGTAGATGTGCCCCCTCAGGAGAAACCAAGTGTTAAAGAGGCCGTTGTAATGTCAGTTACATGAACTTGAATGTCCTTCCAAGATAATGGCAGGAGTTCCTCAAGGAGAAATGATGAGGGTAAGGTGTGAGGGCTCATCCCCTCTGACTAGAATACAACCTAGGTCTTACCCCAGAGAACCATGGGACACGTTTCAACGTTCATCTCTCAGACATTGAAGCCTTAGCGACAGTATCTACCTCCCAAGCTGGAGGAGAGGACAACTTCAGTTCAAAAAGGGTCCTAGTTGGATCTTTCTAAATTGGTTTCTAATTTGAGGGGACCCATCTCCAAGGTCCAGCTGGCCTCATCCATTACTCTATACTAGTTTAGCCTGAGAAAGGCTTGCATCTTGGGGTTTGGCGTACACAAAACACTGTCCACAGAAAGCATCCATCTGAGCCAGCAGAGGGCTCCCAGCTGCTGGAATGATGGAGGATCCTGCTCTCCAAGACCTACCACCCCACTACCGGGTTGTCCTTTGGAACGGACCATCTTCTGCTCACCACTTTCCCCAAGTCGTATCCCTGTCTTCAGGACCGAGACCCTTGCATCTGTGTAGGCTACACATTCAGGGAACCACTGGACCGCCAGGGCGTCACTTCAGCAACGTTGAGTCAACATTGTATACCTTTGGCAGACACCCTGTGTAATCCATTACCAATGTCGGACACCACTGAAGAATGTTGTAAGCATTTGAATCTCTGGTGCCTAAGGTATTATCGTAAACGGCAAGTTTTTTACTTCAGTCTGCCATTACAGAGCTCTTAACAAGGTTCTGATGTGGGTTTGACCTGACATGTGATGGGCATTGTTGGGAGTATATGAGGGTCCTTGTTTCAAACTGATATTGGTGGTTGGCATGGGGATTTTACCTGGGGTACTACATGCAAGTGGCCTGGCATGGGTGTCATGGCATGTGGGTTTAACACAGAGGTGAAGAGTACTGAAACGTCCTAATCAACTAGCAGGACTGTTTCTTTGATGCAATTCAACTCAAGTAGAGTAAAAGGAGTGGTGTACAAAGTATGCCTACGTTTAAAAACTACTCTGAGTAAAAGTTTTTTAGTAAGGCATATTCAATCTTTTTTTTTTTTTAAACTAAGTGACGATGACTGACTTGAGTGATTGATAACTGACTGACCAATCATAACCAACAGGTTAAGTGGGCATAACAAGGGCTTATTTGATTGTGATGTTGTGGGTGGACGTAAAGATATTCTCGCATTTATTCTATTTATACTTAAGGAATGCCTTTTTTAAATGTGGCAAAGTAGATTATTTATCTCAACTTACTCGAGTAAGTACAATCACATACAAAAAGTACTGTTACACATTAAAGCTACTCAATTACAGTAACATGTTATTTGTTACTTTACACATGAGATGGATTGTGGCATGTGGTACTACATTTGTGAGCATGGCCAGGGGTTGGACCTGGCATAGGGTACTACATGCGAGTGTGGCCAGAGTTCGACCTGGCATAGGGTACTCCATGCGAGTGTGGCCAGGGTTCGACCTGGCATAGGGTACTCCATGCGAGTGTGGCCAGGGTTCGACCTGGCATAGGGTACTGCATGTGAGTGTGGCCAGGGTTCGACCTGGCATAGGGTACTGCATGTGAGTGTGGCCAGGGTTCGACCTGGCATAGGGTACTGCATGCGAGCGTGGCCAGGGTTCGACCTGGCATAGGGTACTACATGTGAGTGTGGCCAGGGTTCGACCTGGCATAGGGTACTACATGTGAGCGTGGCCAGGGTTTCGACCCGGCATAGGGTACTACATCATGTGAGCGTGGCCAGGGTTTGACCCGGCATAGGGTACTACATGCGAGTGTGGCCAGTGTTCGACCTGGCATAAGGTACTACATGAATGCGAGTGTGGCCAGGGTTCGACCTGGCATAGGGTACTACATGCGAGTGTGGCCAGGATTCGGCCTGGCATAGGGTACTACATGCGAATGTGGCCAGGGTTCGACCTGGCATAGGGTACTACGTGGAGTGTGGCCAGGGTTCGACCTGGCATAGGGTACTACATGCGAGGTGTGGCCAGGGTTCGACCTGGCAAAGAGTACTAATTTTGAGTGTAGTCAGGGTTTGGCCTGGTAAAGGGTACTACATGAATGTGAGCGTGGCCAGGGTTCGACCTGGCATAGGGTACTACATGTTCATGAGCCAGGGTTCGACCTGGCATAGGGTACTACATGCAAGTGTGGCCAGGGTTCGACCTGGCATGGGGTACTACATGTTTGAGCCAGGGTTTGACCTAGCATAGGGTACTACATGCGAGTGTGGCCAAGGTTTGACCTGGCATAGGGTACTGCATGCGAGCATGGCTGGTGTTTGACCTGGCATAGTGTACTGCATGTGAGTGAGGCCAGGGTTGACCTGGCATAGGGTACTACATGTGAGAGCGTGGACAGGGTTCGACCCGGCGTGTGTGTGTGCGCGCGTTTTTACATGATATGGGTGAAATTTGCATGTGGGATTGACATGGAATTTGTAGTTTCTTAACATACATTTTTCTGGTTGGTTTGTAGTGGTTTGGAAGCAAGTCAATTTTATCTCAGCATTTTCAACAAGTCTACTTCAAAATCTACTTGCCCTAACCCAGATGTTTCTGGATGGCTTCCGTTACGTCAGTTGCAGCTTACAGCAACAAAGTAACAGGGGCGTCTACGGGCACCTTGTATGCTTGATCAGTGCAGTAAAAAACAAGAGCCTGGAAGGATCGAACACCTGGCTCTTTATTCCATCTACTAACACACTTATCAGGAGACTCGAGTGTCATGCAGAATGGATTGCAGGACATAATCTGGACAGAATAGACAAGTTGGAATCTGAAAGTTGGAAAATTTACCGGAAAATGTAAGATCGACAGTCTTTAAAGCTGCTGTGAGGCTGCCCTTCCTACCCCTGACATGCAAGATGGACGGTGAGCCCTGTGCATCGTATCTTGTGTGCTCTTGTGCTGAGATGCAAGTCTTTCGGCAGAACTGTAATGTACTAGACGGGGCAAGCTGGACCTGGAAGATGGGTTCTCCTTGTATCAGAAACAACCTTGGAAACGTCCCAACTAGGGTCCTCTTCAAACTGAAGTTGTGCTCTTCTTCAGCTGAGGAGGTGAAGAAACCCTCACTGGGTCTTCAAGACCTGTGGAGGGGAACATTGAAATGTGTTCCATGGTTCTCTGTTGTAAGACCCAGGTTGTGTTCTAGTCACTTAGAGATGGCACACATCTTGCCCTTGGCGTTTCTCCTTGGGGAATCCCAGTCGCCATCTTGAAGGACATTCCAGTTTATGCAACTGTCGTTGCGACAGCCTCTTCAGCATTAGGTGTCTGCTGAGGGGCACGTCTACAGAACTGTAGACTTCAGGCTGCACCGTATCCTAGCATGCATCTCTGGTCACTCGGATCACATCCCCAGCAGTAAGACACCGCTCTGTATGTAAATGCAAAGGTTTTGAGAGTAAAGGAAGCGGACTAAAATGGTCAGAACACAACATGGCATGTAAAATCTGTAGCTTATTGGGTAGAAGTTCTGGAAGTTCTGGAAGTTTTGTTGAAATGATGTGCTTGGTGTTGATGCTGTCCACTAGTTAGTTTGGGATAACATTGCATGCTTAGGGTTGGTTTTCTGTGATATAAATTATCTTCTCAATCTGTATAGTTTATACCTGGAATTATCTGGTTACATTTCTTTGTTTTTTTTAGTGTTTAATTTGTTTACCGTTTTCACATGAGGGCATTGCAATGTATAGGCACAATGAAATGAATAGTAAAATAAACCAACAGCAACGAACGGCACGATCACATCAAGGTAAGTCTGTTGGATGTGTTATTGAAATGAGAAGATGATCGAAGGACAAGATCTTCCGTCATTCTGCTCAAGGTGAGGTGCTGGTTACATTACTAATTGCTGGGTTGGTGCTTACTGGGATGTTAGGATTCCAGTTTTCCTGCAGAGGATGGTAGTTGGTAGTTAGGAGATGTAGGCAGTCTGTGAGTCTGTGAACCTCCTAATGCTGCAGTGTATGCATGGAGTACAGGGAATTATCCTTACTGTGCTGTGTTTTTAGGTTGGAGATGTAGCACAAGACATAATTGAGGCCAATATGGTCACTTAATTTGGTCTCATTGTGGTTGGCATTGATTAGATGAAACATACTAGTAACCGAAAAAAACCAAAAGGGCACATTTGGTAGATAATTGGCTGTTGAGTCACTTAAAAGGGCATCTGGCAGTACGTTCAGGATTGGCGTTTGCATAACCATCACAACACAAGTAGTACCTCATTTCTATCAGTAACAGTCTGGCATATTTGGCCTATATCTTGGGCTACTTCATGGAACATACAGACGCATAGGTTGACGAATTTCCTCTTGCGTTGTCCCGCAATTTTACCTACAACCCTCTCGCTACGTACCAAACCACGTTATTAGCTCTACTTGCGTGCAAAAATGTTTGACTCACGTAAAAGATGCGTAAAATCATTGAAGGCTGCACGACATTTTAAAGAGAAGACAATTTGCCATTTCTATACTGGAGAGTGCTGTATGGCGCCTTAGATTGACAACAATCCCAGCACCTGAATATGGCTAAGTATCATTTTACTATTACTATTGATACTGCTAGTTCTGGGTTAACAAAAGGTTAACTATCTGAATGTATCAGCAGCTAAACTAATGGACCTATGTCATCCATGTTGCTCTAGTATAGACCAGTGTTTCTCAAATGGGGGTACTTTGAAGGATTGCAAGGGGTTCTTGGGAACAGTTCTAAATATCTGAATACCACCTTAATAAAATGTAAAAAGTACATGTAAATACTAGTATTTACATCACCCATGTAATCATGTGTATAATTAACATCCACATACATTATTTATGTTCAATTACCTTGTTTTCCCTCCCCATAAGTATTTCTGCTGGTGAAGGGGTACTTGGCTGAAAGCAAATATCTTAGAGGGGGTTACATTATATAGACTATATGACTGTACAGAGTTGAAACTGAACATCTTTATAAAGATGCTGTCTCCCTTTTTAGGGGCCCCTGGACGAGACCAGGGTGCGGCACCAGGGTGGACCAGAGGCTGGGGTCCTGAAGGTAACCTTCACCAAGCTTATCTGAAACCCTAAAAGCCCTACGGTTCTTTTTGGTTATTCTAGAGGGGGATTTTCTTTTTATTTCTGTGCAATTTTGCCAATGCTGTGATTTGAGGTAATTCATATCTGGGGTTATGCATAAGTCATATGAGCCGATTTTGTTAATATTGCTTTTTTTTTAATACATTACATTAATACATTGCTCAATACATCAAGTTGTAAAATGTAATAAAGTTGGATATTAGCTGCCCCTCTAAAAATAAACCACACATGCAAAAGGTATGCAGGTTTTGCATCCACAGGTTTGTTATTGTTGGAACAAACCACCGCTGTTTCTTACCAGAGCAGGAATCCCTGGTGGAGCTGATGGAGGAGCCGTGCTGGAGGACCTGCCTGGGGAAGGGTGTCCCTTGTGAGGCGAATGGTGCCCCGACTCTAAAGTAATTATCACTGTCTGCCATATGAAATTTTGATGATACTAAATGAGCCACTCAAGTATTCTTAAATCTGTGACTGCAGTCATCACTACTGATAAAAATGAGGGTGTGTGAACAGGATTTGTTTAGACTACACATTTTCTTTCTAAATGATGAAGGCTGCAAGGTCTGCTCTACTCTCATATGTTCTAAAAGTTGTATTTTATTTAAGGGTTAGGGTTAGGGTTAGGTGGGAGACCTTTTTATTCATATCCTGATTTGTAATTTAAAGTATTGCATTGTGACAAGATGACTCTGAAGCCCCACCAGGGTCTGATCGGAGGACTACGATCTTCTTTTATTCAACTACTGCTGTTCACTATCAGACATTACATCAATCTACCTCTGTGTTTGTTACCAGGCCTGACAAATGCCACCGTTTGTTACCAGACCAGACAAACTACTGCAGTGTTTGTTACCACACCGAGGGTCCGTGGCGGAGGGGAGCTGATGGAGGAGCTGCCTGGTGAAGGATGTCCCTCGTGAGGCGACTGACACCCTGACTCCTGAGGTGATTATCACTCACTTCTATGGAGTAAAGTACTGCTACTAAACTAGCCACCCAACTGGTCTTAAATCTGTCAATGCAGCCGTGATGGCTGCATTCTGATCAAAATGATTTGGAGGAAACGGTCCCTGAGTTAATGGCAGCATGGGTGAATAGGATTTATTTAGACTCTCAATTTCCTCTCTAAATGTGAAGGCTGCAGAGTCTACTCTGTATTTTATTTATGATAGTAAATCTGTCATCTGAGGTGGGAGACCTTTTTATTCATGTCCTGGTGTGTAATTAAACTCATGTTTTTGTTGTATTGTCACTAGATGAAGCTGATGACCTGCTGTGACTGCTAACATTTTTGAAAGGTTCAGGTTCACAGTCAACCTTTAGTTTAGGAATGTTGTACATATCTGAAAACATTACGTAACTGAATGTCAAATATGACAATGATTTCTAGTGTTGATACATTTATAATGCTTCTACATTTTCAAAATTCACTATCTTTTACTGCAAGCACTTATAATTATTTTAGCTAGGTGTCCAACACTCGCCACCCATGGGCTCAATCAGCCCTGGATGTTATTCACTCAGATGCTGTATCACACCTGTGTAAGTTTGTCTTTCAGACCCAGAGGAAGACTCTAAGGCTTGGAGAACCAGGTGTCCCTTACCAGTCCAAACTACCGCTGTGCTTGTTGCTGATGGAGGAGCCGTGGGAAGACCTTGAATCTACAAAGAATTCCTTGTAAGTTTGCATAAACTGACCACAGTGGATCCCCAAGTCCTTAGACCACATGTAGGCATCCTTGAACAACATGCCTTAAATTATACTGGCTCTGAATTCACTTGTCTCTGGATAAAATCAACATTCAGTAACCTAAATGACTGCTGTTGTTAGACTCTAATGAAATCCTGTGTTTTGGTCTGGAGCAGATATGCCAGAGCTGTATCTCACCTGTATCCTGATGTCCTTCTGGTCACCGTCCCCGGACGAGGTTCACCTGAGCATCATCCTTAAAAAGAAACTGCTGAAGTTCTTCAGGTCAGTAGTCCACTGCTAAAACTAACATGGGCTGGAAGTAGAAGGCCTTCAAATATTTTATTACATGTAGTTGTAATAACCTATTGATTACAATACTAATCTGCATAGTTACACATTCACTGCCATCACATCTCCACATCCAGACACTGGAGGTGATGATCCAACTTATATACTTGCATAAATCCATTGTTCTCAATTAAACATTATGCATTATTTTATCTTGGGCAACATTTCAGAATGACCAACTTACGGCACCGCATCCCAGCTGAAGTCTGCAGATTGATCTCCTGCGCACACAGCTGGTCACCATAAGTTGGACCGTTCTCTGGTCAAACTGTTTTTTTGTGGCAACAGGGCCTTGTGTTTAAAAGGCTCTGTACACCAGATGTACCCATGTGCTTACACATGAGCTTTTTTTTGCCTTTCCTACATGTCTTGTCTATTAGCTAACCTCACAACTTCACCATTCTCTCTACTACTACTTTTCCCGGGGCGGAGGGATCCCTCCTATGTGTTCCTTAAGGGGTTTTTCCTTGTCCTTAGACGTCAGTTAGGGCGAGATTAGGGTTAGGCATGGACTGGTTTCACAACATACCGCTTCACTTGAGTGCAAAATGGTTTGGACATGATGCTTGCCCAAAATGTTTTAATGTGCATATGCTTTTTCTTCCAATTGTATTTCATTATAATATTAAATCCTATAAAAAAATCCTCCCTGGTTGTGACTTTTTCAGCGTGTTTCGTGTGGTTAGTTTCATGTTCTCAACTGCATGTGTCAAAACTAAGGTTACGTAAGTCCCATAATACATTGTTACTATATTTATATAACATACACTGCATGCATTACTATTGATATACAACATGACAGCTATTTTGTTAATAAAATTAAATGTATAACCTACCCTCTCTGTCCGAACATCCTCCTACCCTAAACTTAACCCCACCCCCTCTACCCTAACATTAACCTCCCCCTCCCCTCTACCCTAACCTTAACCTCCCCCTCCCCTCTACCCTAACCTTAACCTCATCCTCCCTTCTACCCTAACCTTAACCTCCCCTCTACCCTAACATTAACCTCCCCCTCCCCTCTACCCTAACCTTAACCTCATCCTCCCTTCTACCCTAACCTCATCCCCCCCCTCTACCCTAACCTTAACCTCATCCCCCCCCCCTACCCTAATCTTAACCTCATCCCCCCCCCTCTACCCTAACCTTAACCTCCCCCTCCACTCTACCCTAACATTAACCTCCCCTCTACCCTAACCTTAACCTCCCCTCTACCCTAACCTTAACCTCATCCTCCCTTCTACCCTAACCTTAACCTCCCCCTACCCTAACCTTAACCTCATCCTCCCTTCTACCCTAACCTCATCCCCCCCCCCTCTACCCTAACCTTAACCTCATCCCCCCCCCCTCTACCCTAATCTTAACCTCCCCCTCCACTCTACCCTAACCTTAACCTCCCCCTCGCCTCTACCCTAACCTTAAACACCCCCTCTACTCTAACCTTAACCTCCCCTCTACCCTAACCTTAACCTCCTCCCCCTACCCTAACCTTAACCTCTTCCTCCCCTCTACCCTAACCTTAACCTCCTCCTCCCCTCTACCCTAACCTTAACCTCCTCCTCCCCTCTACCCTAACCTTAACCTCCTCCTCCTCCCCTCTACCCTAACCTTAACCTCTTCCTCCCCACCCCCTCTACCCTAACCTTCACTTCCTCCTCCTCCCTTCTTCCCTAACCTTAACCTCCTTCTTCCCTAACCTTAACCTCCTCCTCCCCGCTACCCTAACCTTAACCTCCTCCTCCCCCCGCTACCCTAACCTTAACCTCCTCCTCCCCTCTACCCTAACCTTAACCTCCTCCTCCCCTCTACCCTGACCTTAACCACCTCCTCCCCCTACCCTACCTTAACCTCTTCCTCCCCCTACCCTAATCTTAACCTCCTCCTCCCCTCTACCCTAACCTTAACCTCCTCCTCCCCTCTACCCTAACCTTAACCTCCTCCTCCCCTCTACCTAACCTTAACCTCCTCCTCCTCCCCTCTACCCTAACCTTAACCTCTTCCTCCCCACCCCCTCTACCCTAACCTTCACTTCTCCTCCTCCCTTCTTCCCTAACCTTAACCTCCTCCTCCCCTCTTCCCTAACCTTAACCTCCTCCTCCCCCGCTACCCTAACCTTAACCTCCTCCTCCCCGCTACCCCTAACCTCCTCCTCCCCTCTACCCTGACCTTAACCACCTCCTCCCCTCTACCCTGACCTTAACTTCCTCCTCCCCTCTACCCTAACCTTTTTCTCAGACAGAAATACACTGTGCTAGCTCCCCTCAGCTGGCCTGCTCCACCGGCTCATCCGGTTACGCCCACGGCGTGTTTCACATTTCCTCTCAGCAGGGAGCCTTTCAAGATGGCTGCAAGACAAACGTGAGGACCCACGCACTAATGGAGGCGAAGTGTAAAGACAAGACAAGATATTAGTGCGTCTGTGTCCTAGCCAAGTGAACGGCCTGTAAAGTGCATGCACATGCAATCAAAGTGCGGTACCGGGCTGGAACAAAAGTACAACAAAAACAAAACGCTAACTAAAAATGCACTAAATCCCTATATTAAAAAGGTACTACACTTCATGCTGTGAAATAGCCAGGCCACACAATAGCGCCACGTCAAACTATGTACAGTTACTGCTTCATGCACTAGCGTTCCCACACTGTTAATGTGTTGTGCTTACTGTTTATCAGAGGCGTGTCTAGTGGACTACTTAACCTGCTTTTGTGTGTTTGTGTGAGAGCCACCTGTGGAGAAGCTTCTCACACACCAGAATGCACAAACACAGTCTCTATCTCTCACACACACACTGCCATCATGTGTAATTTACTTTGCGGCCCATGGGCCAAGGCTTCATCCACGGCGAGGAGACTCGGGAACAGTGCCTCGGTGGCGGTAATTGGACTTCAGAAGTGATTGGGGAACTTGATTGACCCCTGGTAATGGATTTGAATGAATAATTATTTTGTAGTTATGGTCGGAAGATGGAATTGGGGCGGAGAGGGAGACACGGACTCCAATTCCACCGGCGTGACTCACCCCGCCGCCAGAGCCGACCGCTGCCCGCGCGGCCAATTAATGCAGTCCAGCTGCTGTGAGTCACCGCGTGCCGAGCCTGATCAAAAACACGCCGGGGTTCGCCCTGAAACACGGGTTCTCTTCCTCCCTCCTGCAACCTTTCTCCAACACAACTCAGGGGCTCCTGCCGACGCTCGACAGAATAGCAGGGGTGTTAAAAAAACAAAAAAATCCCCCCCCCAAAAAACCAGACGCCACTGTTGGTATTAGAAATGAGGTCGATAATGTCTTCGTTATTTCTTAAAGTCCTGCGGCGCCGCTGAGCCAGGCTCGCGGGGCCCGCCATGTTAATGAGAGCCTCGAAGATGGCGGCCAGCGCCTCCTCGGGACACCGAATGCAATCACTCTTAATCCATGGCTTTAATTGCTGGCCGCGCGCGTCGCCAGAGTGAATTCATCTGGCATGAGTTCTGCAGGGGCAGTCGTTCCACCTTGGAAATGCGGTAAGAAAATCAGACGCCTCAAAGAGGATCGTGCGTCTCAGCGAAGTATGCTAATTCAAACGGTGCCGTGGCTCGAGGAGGTGGAAGGCGGGAGTTTCCGTTCTCGCCAGTTCTGTGTGTGCGTGTCTGCAAGATGTTGTCAGAGAGGAGCATAAAGAGATGTTTTTCTTTCCTTTCTTCCCTGGCACTTGGTTTGATCTTTGGCTCTCGGCGTCTGTGCCCCAGATAAGAGAAAACCCGTCATGCTCATTCATTTATTCCTACTGCCTTTTCCCCTTCTTTGAATCTCAGCTTCGCTTCTTCGTTTTACCACCTTTTTGTACGTAAGGTTCCTCTATTTTTCTTAATGCTCGCTATTCTGTCTGTTTTACATGCGTGTCATTTTAATACGCAGACAGGATGTGCATCTGTGGACATTGGGATCCTCAGTGCATTTGGTGCACCAACAGAAATCGTCATGCTGGGTCTGATATTTGGCCAGGGCCAGTGTGTATTTTATTTTATTTTGTACAACTTCACTATAAGCAGGAGTGTCAAGTTACAAAAAAACGTTAATTATATTGTGGAAACAGACGTGATTCCATACTTTAATTCATATTCCAAGGGTCTGTGATATTATCTACGGCTCATGGTGTCACCGCGACCCCCTGCCGTAACGGTCTGAATGGCCGTGTTTGTGAGGACCTCGGCCAGTAATGGGCTGAATGTGTTTGCGGGGTCCGCGGCGGTGTGTTTGGTAAGGTCCGGGGGCCAGTAATGAGTGCAGTCATCCGCCGCCCCGACCCTACAAGCGCCGGCCACCCAGGACAAGATGGCAGCACCCCGGTAGTCGATCAGTGGTTGTTGTTAGCTCGGCATGTTCCTGGCTCCCTGTCCGCTTCCAGGGCAATCGGCCCCCCGCAACGTCTCGCTATAGCGCGGGGGGGGCCCCGGGTTTGTCACGCCAGGTTGACATTTCAGGGAGCCCTGCCAGCACGTCGTGGCGGTGGCACATTTGTGGTCCTGCTGGACCTTTGGTGCGGGAGCGAGCGCTTCAACCCGGGCAGATGGGCCGCGTCCGGCGCCAAATGCACTGGAGCGCGCCGTACCTCTGTCCTGGCAGCTGACCGGCGGCCAGACCTCAGCCTGGCTCCGGGAACACAGACAGGTGTCTTCCTCTGGTACAGCCAACTGTCAGTGCGTGTAATATATATATATAATCTTTTAACACCACACTGCTCTTCGGTAAAGGGGCCTTTTTTTAAAACCGTCAAATATATTTTGAAGTTACACGGATGAAAAAAAAGATTTTTATTGTATTTCATTGTTGAATGATGCTAAATGATGCTAATAGATATGGATTGTGTGTTTAACTTTGTGTAAATACTGTCTAAAATGTGATATGTAATGTATAAAAAGTAATATTTAAGTCATTATTTCCACTACTCCTTCTATGCTGAATCCTACAAGAGGATTACTTAACGTTCCAGCAGATGGTGCCAAATCACGTAAACCTATAAGTGTACATCCGTGTACAAAACAACACGCATTCAACATACTCTGTGTGACACAAACAGGAAAATTAGGGGTACTTGTACATGAGAGAGAGAGGGAGAGTGTGAGAGTGAGAGTGAAAGAGAGAGAGAGGGGGAGAGAGAGAGAGAGAGAGATGGATGAAGGGCACCATGGCAGTGGAAGGAGAGATCTCTATTTCATACTTTTTATTCAAGGTTTCGGACCAAAGTGGCTTTTAACCGAGGCGTGCGGCATTCCTTTAAGCACAGGAGAGGTCAGCGTTGACTTGAGTGTTTTGTTTCTTTTTTCCCTTACAGGTGAGCGCAGAAGAAGAAAAGGTTTGGCTTTAACAATATTTTGTTGAATAAAGGAAGTGTGAGTGAGCGTTAAACCCGGCGGATTTGGTTCAAAGCCTGTCCTCTACCTTGCTCACGTAGGAATATTTAACACATCATGTACTCTGTTTTCAGACAGAATGCATTTGAATTAATTCATATAATGCACTCGGGGGGGGGGGGGGGGGGGGGGCATGAGACCTCCAGTATATAAAACAGGCGGTGTCCCTTCGTTGCGTTCCTCGTCTCCCGTCGCCGCAACACATCCAGGTTAAAGTCGCCAGGAGGAGACAAACTGAGGGGAAGGAAATTCATAAAGCAGACATGGATGGATGTGGTCTCACTTAATTTGCTTGACCC